>APFE031086727.1:135455-161778 GCA_000404065.3 Pinus taeda
CTTCTGTAATAGCTTGCATACCCAAGGAAACTTCTTACCTCTCTTTGATTCTGTGGGATTGGCAAATCGACAATGATCTGGACCTTTGCTGGGTCAACCTTGATCCCTTGAGAAGAAATATAGTGGCCTAACACTATCCCTTCGTTCAACATCATGAAACACTTCTCATTGCTGAGGGACAGGTTAGTTTCAATACATCTTTTCAGAACTCTCTCAAGGTTTTCTAATGCATGTTCAAATGAATTTCCGTATACTGAAAAATCATCCATGTAAACTTCAACACAATCATGAATTAAATCAGCGAAAATAGCTAATACAACTCTCTGAAATGTAGCTGGAGCATTGCAAAGTCCAAACGGCAAAACATTGTAAGCATAAGTGCCCTAAGGACAGGTGAAGGTGGTTTTGTCCTGGTCTTTTGAGGCTATCCTGATCTAGTTGTAGCCACTGAAACCATCAAGAAAAGAGAATGATGATTTCCCAGCTAGGGTGTCTAACACTTGGTCAATAAATGGTAGTGGAAAATTATCTTTGAGCATGGCTTTGTTTAGTTGTTGGTAATCAACACAAATGCGCCACTTGCCATTTTTCTTGGGCACTACAACCAATGGGGATACCCACTGACTGTCATAATAGGATATATGTAATTAACTCTCAGTAGTTTTTGCAACTCTTCTCTGACAATATCTTGGAGCATGGGGTTCATTCTTCTCTGTGGTTGCCTCACTGGTTTGATAGTATTATCTATGTAAATGTGGTGAGTGCATGTGTCAGGATGAATCCCATGCATATCGGTATAATCCCAAGCAAAGGATTTCTAGTATTTCCTCAAGAGTCGGATTAATTTCTCTTGCTGAGATGAGTCTAGATGATTGCCTATGTTCAAAGTTTTCCCTGGACTAATCTCTATAACCTGACTCTGTGTGTTGGTGATGGATTGAACTGGAAAGATGTCATGAAATGTGGTTTGCAAAGATTGAATGGTGCATGTTTCCTGAAAATTTTGGGCTAAAAGTACATCTCCAGCGTGATATTGGTCATGTCTCAAATTTTCGGAAATATCTGGTTGAGAAAGAAATAGTTCTACCAAATCATTATTGTTTTGTTCTTGGAAATCATAGATTTGGTCAATGCTAAAAAAGATTGTACTTCTTCTTTATCATTGAATTTATCATCAAGCCACAAATTATGTGTTACTGCTGGTGATTGTGCCGATGGGTAGAGGGTGAGTTGTTTTCTTTCAGTCCCTCTCGGGATGATCATGTTGCCAGATCGACATCCTATAAATGCATCAGCAGTCGCTAACCATGGTCTACCAAGAATGATAGGGTGCCCTCCTAAATTGGATTTGGGTTGGAGGACTAAAAAGTCCACCAGATACTCCCAAGAGTCCAGTGAGACAATTATGTCTTCCAAAATCCCTTCAGGAATCACTTTAGACCTATCAGCTAGTTCAAGAACAATTGTTGTATGTTGCAAATTTGTAAGCTGGAGTGTTCTCATGGTTTCAAGAGTCATGACATTAATTGCGGCCCCAAGATCTATCAAAGTGTTCGGAATTTGTATGTTGTTAATGATGGTGGTCACTTTGGGAATGTCAGGATCAACATACTTCTCTATGGAGACGGTATTGGTCATAAGGCCTGCTAAATGTCCTATAACATGAATGGTTTGAGGATCAATCATTTTCCTAGCAGGCTTCTTGAGGCACATGTCTTTGATGGCTTTAGTGTAGATAGGAATGTCTTTTATAGCTTGCAGTAGCGGAGTTTTTATGTAGACATTTTTAAGCTCATCTAAGACATCAAATTGTGGTATAGACAGTGGAGGTTTGCTTTGGACCAAGCGGTCTGGAAAAGGTGGATGCAATGGTTGCATTTGCTTATCTCTGGTATCATCGTTTGATTTCTTTTGATTTGTCATTTCATTTTCGTTTTCTAGGTTTTCTTCTCGCCTATCTGTTATTGGAGAATCTTTCTGGAGTACCTTACCAGACCTCAAGTTGATATTTTGCAAGGGTAGTGTGGGATATGGGGTTCCCTCTTCTACATTATAGGCTGGCCTCTCTGCTCTATTATTTGGATTTGGGACAGTTTGAGCAGGAATTTGAGTAGGTCTGGAAGGTTGTGAGTTAGCTAGAAATTGTAGTTGTGGTGGATTTATTGGTGGAGGAGCAGGCAGTGCTTATTGAGTAGGTTGAGGCTGATAAACAACTTGCTGAGGATACTGCAGATATGGTTGAGAACGTGATGAATACGGCTGATGGTATTGTTGATATGGTTGTGAATATGGTGGGTATGATTGAGGATATGTATGATAAGATTGAGAGTACTATTGAGATGGTCTCCATTGTTGCTGTGGGTGGTTTTGGTGCTGTCATGGCATGGGTACATTCCATGAGTTCTGTGCATACATTTGATCATTTACAGGAAATTGCAAATTTTGATTTGGAAACATACCTTGAGGTGCTGGCCTTGGCTGCCATGGTCTTTTTGTGCCCATGTAATACACGTTTTCCATCTTTGCATTGGCTACCATGTTACAGTTCTGCAAAACCTTAACTTTAGGACAATTAAATATATCATGATGTTTAGTACAGAAAGCACAAACTTGAATGTTTTCTAGTGGACAGTCCTTTAATGCATGTTTCTTCCGGCACTTTGGGAAGAAAATAACCATTACCTGATCTTCAGCTTCTTGTTTCTTTTTAGCTTTTAGAGTGTCAATTTGGTTCCCTATTGTGCTTAACAAATCTATTTTAAATTCTTCTAACAGATTCCCTATCTCAGCCCTTGTGACACTTGCTGAAGCGGACTTTGTGACCTTGGATGACAGGGTTCTTTTTCCCATTTTAGCTTTACTCCTTGAATACTTTTCGCATAGATCAGCGATTTCTTCAAAGGGTAAAACAGAAATGTCACCTTTACCCATCAAGTTAAGGTCATCCATGTATTCCTCTCAGATACCTTTCAAGAATATTGTGCGGATCAAATCAAGAGGCATAGTTCGGTGTTTAGATTTTTGTAAGTTGTAGACAAATCGTTCTAAGTATTCCTCTAAGGTTTCATCCTCTTGTTGGCTCATTCTAAATATGTCATCTTCAGAGTCTTTGGATCTGTAGTAGGGTTGATATTTCCTTAGAAATACTCTTCTCATACCATCCCAATCAGTTATGGTATGCTCACCAAGCCTCATGAACCATCTTAAGGCTGATGCCTTTAGTGTCGCTGGAAAAAGTATGAGCCTATGGGCATCATTAGTATAGCCATATGTCCGACATACAATGTCAAACTCGAACAAGAATGAGTCCGGATCTTCTGAAGCCATACCATAAAAGCTAGGTAGCACTGATGGGGGTATGTTTTTCATTTTGATCTCATCATCTTCCTATGGTTCATGTATAGGAAAAGGAAAAGTTGACTCTTCTTCACCTCTATGTCCTTGATGTGGTACTGATCCATCTCCTTCCTCAGCCATTTTAATAGGTTTCTCTGTATCAGAGTCACTTGTTTCAAAGAGGCGATTAAGGAAAGAGTGTTTAGTCACTGTGCTACTTTCTCCTTGTGTGGAAGACCTAGGAAAGTCCCTCTTCTGCAATTTATGTGTTAATAAAGTTTGCCTTTCGATGAGAGTAAGTCTCTATCCTGATTTTTGTTTATCCTCTAATGCTTGGATGATGTTCTCCTCAGCTGGTGTTGAATTCTTTACAGAGTCTGCTCCTGATGATGATGGGTTAGTTTTTGAATGCTGGGGGGTTTTTATGAATCTACCTTGATTGTCTCTAAACCTAGGCATAAATGAACATGATTTTAACTATGTTTTTGTTTATTTTTGCCTATTGAATTTTTTTTTCTTCTCCTTTAAATCCTTTAAGTACGTCTCCCTGGTAACGGTGCCAAAATGTAGTGTCCTATCTAGGGTGCTAGACTGGGCTATATTAATTATCGACCAGGGTGCGTATACTTAGAGGCGTGTGCCTGAAATATATAAACATAAAGGATCTAATCTAAGTCTAATTTTTCTAATTACAATGCTATGACTTGATTCAATATCAAACTAAATCACCCTATGTATCACTATCAACTAAGTTTCAATTCATAAAACGCTGTGTATCACTGTAATTAAAGATTTTGGTCTCCTTACAGAGACATCATACATACAACCTTTGTTCAGTGGCTACTCAACATTCATTAACATTCATTAACAGTCATGCAAGATGAAATCGTAAACATAAAGTTCATGACAATGCTTTACAAGGTAACACTAGATCGAATCCCTTACAGGATATGATTCACGATCCAAGTGATAATCTATTCAAGTGCACGCATAAACATATAAACAAGCACATTCATAAATATATAAACATAAACATGAATCGATTTAATCACTGCGCATGTCAATACCAAATACCCTGACTGTAAATGTAATAAAATAACAACAGTATACCATGTACGCAGGGCCCGTCCGCGTTCTTGGTATACTGAGCTTGTTATCCAACGATCACCAAATCGAAACAACGCAACCGTGATTGTAATGCAAGTCTGTTTGTATTAAAATCAAAACTCTATTCGTGAAGCAACAATAATGATAAAAACGTAACCAACCATACAACCTGTTCAGAACTTATATTTACATATGGTTTCACATCCCTTGAAAATGGATGTACATTCATGAGCGGCTGTTGCCGGTTTTACCAAAACACGATTTTGAAAATGTTTCTATCCTAGCTGACATAAAAAAAAGGAAACAAACTAAAATCGATTTGGACTGTGTGCTGTTGCTGCCTTTGTCGCCAACATGCCATAGTTGACCAGTCGTTGACCGCGCATGTAGGAGGGTTGATTTAGCTGCGGGATAGGTGCTTTTCCATGCTAGGACATTCTACTTTTCATCCATACCCTTCGCTCTAGCCTGGCTGTAATGCCACATGTCAAACAATAAGCCATTTACAGGATGTTGGAACTTCCTGTAGTCATTTTTCCCAAAAACTTCTAATTCATTAACACAAAACCCTTAAATAAATTTAAATGCAATTTAATAACTACAAGACTATTAATTAATCAATTTCCAAGGGATCTGAGAGATAAATGATGAAAAGAGGTAGGCAAATGTCATGTTTTGGGAGGGAAAAAGGGGTCATGGAATGGTACCAACAATCTTTGCCGTTGATAGAAGGTATGGATTGCTATAGTATTTGTACTTTTGTTTTCTTGTTGGTTTTCTTTTGTGAAGTTTGCTCACTGTAACTTTCTTTCCTGTGTGTTGTTGTGTATGTTTTAGATTTTAAGATGAATATGTCTCATGCTATCAATGTTTATACATTTATTTAGGTTAATTCACTAAATTTTAATTTGTTTTTGGTTAGTAGTTTTTATTTAAATTCATTTTACAAAATAATATTTGAGTACTAGCGTCAATAATATTATTTAAGTCATTTCATGTTATTGTAGAAGTATGGTGGTATTGGGTATATTCCATACCTAGTCAAGTGTCTACTATTGAAATAAGTTGGTAGATGTTGTTACGTGTCTGGAAAACTAAAATTGAGATGGACGACAATGGTTTTGAGTTTTCAAACCCCTGTTAGATCCCTCATGATGGTGTTCTGCATTTCTGGGTGGTCTCTTATATGGCTACTTGAGCTCCATATGGATTCCACATTCTTACATTTATTTAAGGCCATTTTTATTTTTATCTGTTTTTAATACTAGATCCATTTCTTAAAAAATATTTTTGGTTCCTTAGCTTCTTTAGAGGATATCGTTGAAAGCTAATGTCAATGCATTAAACCTAGTAGGAACTCATATTAGCTAAAACAGTTTTAGTTGAGTTTAATTTAAGTTTTTTTAATAGTTTTGTGTTGACGGGTTCTATATATCTTTTTATTCTATGGATGTTCTTTTCATGGGATATAAAACTAAATTTAGTAGTTTTGTTTTAAGTTTTGATCACTATTATAAAATGGTTTTCAACATATGCAAATGCATAAGATGCAATGAAAAGATAGGTAAGTCTCTTTCCTTTTAGAAGGGTTCACTTTTTGAAATGCTCAGATATTTGTACTTGTAGATGCTAAACATCCATGAAGATATCTTCATTTAAAAGAGGGCACTTTCTTCCCTACAGAAAAGTCAAATTATTGATGGATTCAAAATGGATGTAGCCATTTTGTGAATTTTTTTGGTGATTATGGATAGTTTATCTTCAATATCATTCAATACTCCTATGGACGCTGTGACATGGTGGTATCGACCATGACTTACTTTAGGGTCTTTTTTAGCTCATTTGAGGATGTATATTGCCTTTACTCTCTTTATGACTGTCTTCCTCGCAAGGGTCACTTGATGCCCACTTTAACTTTCACCTCAACTGAAAATAAATTTTGATTCTTTAACACTCGCAAAAAAATGAATTTTGATTCTGTAACATGAAAAATACTATTCCAAAGGCTACCTATAGGTCTTCCCTCTTGTTTTGAGAGTATATGTATCAAGAATAAATCCTACAGTAGGAAGTTGTCACTAATGAGTTGGTAGATCATGACCTTTATGTGGCATGTTACTACCTAAATATGCATGATATATGTAGTAACTATGAAAGAGGGGGCACCCTCGTGATTAATGCCAAAAGAAACTATAAATGTACATGAAAAAGATCAAAATGAATGGAAAAATAGAAATTTAGTAACAATGTAACATATATTATGTAAAGTGTTGACTGAGCTGTGGTCCAAAGTTTTGGGTGGAAATTTTCCATTGCTGGCCCAGATTCAATTCCAAACAAATGGAGCTCTTGTATTTTACATAGGAATCCTTGGAGGAACATGCCCCAAAAGTGATAATCCATCGTGACCCAATCCGAGTATATACATATAGATTCAAAATTGGGTTGGGGGTTTGGGGGGAAATGTATCCTCGGTTCAAGCCAAAAATAAAAATATGGATATTATACATGCTACTTCCCTGTCCTAGGCACCCTCCTGCAAATATGTAACTATCTAAAACGAGAACCCGTGGGCTAGCTGACATGGAGCAATTTTATTTTTTAGCCAACACCCTCTGTGCAACATTCGTTTGAGTATTGTCTTCTTAGCCTCCTTTTGTGTCATCTTAGCCTTTATCTTTTCCAGAGATTTGTACCTAATTATTTTAAACCAAAATAGATTCATCTTAGCCCTGAATATATTACACACAAAGAGCAATATAAAAAAACCCCCATGCAAACCTCTCCACACTTAAAATATTTGGGGTTAAGATGGATCTAATTTCTATTTTGGTTCTTTTATTTTACCTTTTATACTACCCCAATGTTTAAAACTAGATTTCGGACGTCATCTGGAATTCCATTTTAGTTGTATGCATGTTACACACATTACATGTCTCAGTAATATAGAATGCACCTCACCTCTGTCTGTACAATCGTAATTTGGAATCAAGTTGTGGTTAATCAAGCTTGTAGCTAGCTCATTGCATGCTTATGAACCATCACCCTCACCTGTTAGTGATTACTTCCAAGTTCCACTTAGACTTCTACATGTAGTGATGAATAATACAAATTCTTGGCCTGTAACCAAGCAAGCACAAGATTCTTAATAATATGGACATCATTGTTGAAATCTAAAATTAAATTGTATAAGTGGAGGACAAAAGTATTGAGGTACTCCAATGATGGTTTATTTATACATTGTGATCAATATGGATCATCACATAGTAAATAATTAAAGCACAGACATAAAGAAGGAAATTCCTATGCTACCACTATTGAAGAATTTTCCTAAAAGGAAGATATTGTTTATTGCAAATATTATTGTATAGATTTAAAAAAATCCAATATTGGGTTCATTTTTAATAAAGGGTGCACAAGAATATTTGGTTCAAGTTTCCTTATAATCATATAGGGGAAATGTGAGAGAAAAAATCAATTATGACATTACCTTTATCAACATGTGGTTGGAATTTGATTTCTAACTATACCACAACGACCCACTCATGGTTGGAAATGCAAACACTGTTATTATGAAACACTAGGGAGTCCATTATAGCCAATATCTAGCCTTCAAACATGCAAAATATATAATATCCTTCCATAGAACACATTATGATACATGCATCCCTGCTGTAAGATTAAAATCCATAAGGACTACAAAACTTGAATCTTCACTCAATTCACCAATGTTGAGCACATCTTGATGATGTTCTTGATGCATCTGAAGCTTATTCTTGTTTGATACAATACCGGAATTATAAGCGCAAATGAAAATAAGAATTTTGAAACCACACAACCCCAACAAGGCCCCTCCAAACAAGACATAATATTGACATCCAGTTTTCTTAAGTAAAAATCCAACCAAAATAATTCTAATTCTGCAACACAATATATTACAGAATATGATACAATTTGTACCACCTAAGGAGCACAAAAATATTGAGAAAAAAGAACCCATTAAATTTTAACTCCCTGGAAAATTTTCAGTGTCATGCTTGAAGGAGAAAATGATTAAATAAATAAGGATAGTGATGTAAAGCATATAAATGGAGAAATACCTGTCCACAATTAATAAATCGCTATTAGAAAATCATAGTTTTGGTAATGGTCTTGAAGGTCTGCAGATGCATAAGATGTAGAAACAATGCAGGTAAGGCTCTTTCCTTTCAGAAGGGTTCACTTTTTGAAATGATGAGGTATTTATACTTATAGATGTTGAACATCCATTAAGGTATCTTCATTTAAAATAGGGTACTTTCTACCTACATAAAAGTCAAATTATGATGAATTCAAAACGGATGTGGCCATTTTGTGATTTTTTTTTGGTGATTATGGATAGTTTATCTTCATTATCATTCAATACTCCTATGAAGGTTGTGACATGGAAATATTGAGCATGACTTGCTTTTGGGTTATTTTTAGCTCATTTGAAGGTGTATATTGCCTTTACCCTCTTTGCGCCTATCTTCCTGACAAGAGTCACCTGATGCCCACTTTAACTTTCACCTCAACTGAAAATGCATTTTGATTCTTTAACGCTTGCAAACAAAATCATTTTGATTTTATAACATGCAAAATACTATTCCAAAGGCTACCTATAGGTCTTCCCTCTTATTCTGAAAGTATTTGTATGGAGAATAAATCCTACAATAGGAAGATGTCATTGATGAGTTGGTAGATCGCGAACTTTACGTTTAATCTACAAGATTATTAGATTACAGGTGGTATTTCTAATTGGATTTGTCACATTTTTAGAGTAACTGTCGCAATTGAGTTCTTTCACTCCTAGAAATTAGGAGAACTGTGGATGTAGGAGGAACTGGTTGCAAAATAATAGTTGTAGCATAACATAGTTATTGATCAAATGGGAAATATTACCTCAAAATGGGTACTCGAGCCGAAAAACCCCCAAAAAACATGAAAAAACAACCCAAAAAAGAAAATTGTTTATGCCAGAATGATGTTTTATTTTTATTTTTTGTTACGGTAAATTTTCAACATTTTTTTAAAATGGAAGCAAAAACCATTTTTGTTTTGAAAAATAGATGAAAAAAACACCCTTAAAAAAAATCTTTATTTTGGAATAACAAAAAAAAATTTAGGTTACAATTTTGACACTTTTTAGCAATGGAGTTAAAGAGAAAATATTTGGATTTTGAAAAACTGTAAAATTCCAACAATTATGAGATATGATGTTAAAGATAAAATATCATGTCTCGAATCCTAATAATTCCAACTATTTCCATCCATGTTGTTAAAGATAAAATATCTTGACTCTAAAAAACCTTGAAATTGTAATTGTTTTCGACCACAGCATTAAAGATAAAATATCATAATTCAGAAACACCTTAACATTTTGACATATTTTCAACCTTGTAATTAAAAACGTTCACTTTGTAACACATTTCAACCATGAAATTATGGACAAATTATATGACTAAAACAATTTTTAAAAATGAACAAGTAAATGAACTTTTCATTATTCCAATAGAAATTTTTAGCAATGGTGTTAAAGATAAAATATATTGACTCTAAAAAACCTTGAAATTCTAATTGTTTTAAACCATAACATTAAAGATAAAATATCATAATTCAGAAACACCTTAACATTTTGACAAATTTTCAACTTTGTAATTAAAAACCTTCAGTTTGTAACACATTTCAACCATGGAATTATGGACAAATTATATGAGTAAAACAATTTTTAAAAAATGAACAAGTAAATGAAAGATTCATTATCTCAAGAGTAATTTTTATTTCAAAGGATAAAACTATAGCTCTTTTTAAAATTTATCCTAAAACAACTGATCCAAGTGGATATTGGTGGCCTCCTGCCAAGTCCACTTGGACCCCCACCATTGTTTCTCTCAACGTTTTTTCAGTTTCCTTAATTGTAGCACAACTTAATATTTTTAGCAGTTTTTCGGGTCCTGAACTTCCGGAGCTGTTTTGAGGCCCTAAACGGGGTTTTTTGGGAAAACTAGGAGTAATATATATCCCCAAAGTTGTAGTTCTCGGATAGATATTTGTAACGAGATATTGTGCATGTCAAATGGATATCATATGCCAAAGTTACGACCTTCGGAAGTTGATGTACCAATTTACCCAAACGAGGCCCACAGTTTGGTGTTTCATCTTCTAGGGTTAGGTTTTTGGATGTTTAGTGTTTTCCATTGTTTCTCAATAATAAATAGGCCTTCGAAACTCATTGTAACACAGTTCAGAGGTATGTAGCCGCCACATCTCTTCTTAGAGATAAGCTACCATCGCCCTAGCTAGTTTATTTCCAATTTTGTTTGTAAGTATATTTCAGTATTTTACATTAATGAAATGAAGTATTATTTTCGCTACATCTCTGTGTTTATGGTTGTCTCTGTAATTTGTTGTGTTCCTATTTAAATCTAGATGAGTGGTATCAGAGCGGTCTATTTTTTTTCTCTGTTTTTCTTTGCATGTCCCCAACATGGTCGAAATATAAGGAGTTAGGGCTTGAACTGGTCGAACCTTTGCAAGACCAGCCTCACAAATCCCGATGACCTCCCATGGCAGTTGAAAATAAAGAGAAGGGGGCAGGAGATCCTATCAAAATCTTGCTCGAAGAAGCCCTCAAGCGACAAAGGAATGCGACGGTGGACAACTTTGCCCAGATCCTTCAACAACTACCCAGAGGTGATGCATTGGTTTCCAGCAGCTCCTCTAGAAACGCCACACCCTTTAAGGTACAAGTTAATTTGGAAATCGCCATCTTTGAGGATCAAATAGGCACAAATGCCGTAGATAAATGGTTAAATCTGCTAGAGGGTTATTTTTTTGTTCATGATTTTTCCAGTCGGGAAAGGATTACTTTCGCTCTTCTCAAAGTAGCCCCCCTCGTCAAGGATTGGTGGGAAACCTACTGCAAGTTGAATGATGAAAGTACAGGCTCAGTATTTTCAGCTGCACCCACTTGGGATTCATTCTAGGATTCCATCAAGGAGCAGTGCTACCCTGTCGGAAGCTATGAGAATCAATATATAAAGTGGATAAGGAAGGGACCAAGACGTGCCAAAGTTTACCAATATTTTCCATACCCTTCACGCAAAGTTGGGTATCAAAGATTCAGAGCAACATTTTGTACTCAAATACTGCGGTTGCCTACACAAGTACATCCAGGAAGAAATAGAATTCTTGAACATCCCCTCACTCGGCATGGCATACCGATATGCCGTCAAGGTCAAGCAAAAGTTTAAATAGAAGAAGCAAGACTTTGGATATGCGAATTTGAAGCAAGGAAAAGGTGCCCCCAAACCACAGAACAAAGGAAAAAGCTAAGGCAGGACGGTCGAAGGCAACCCACCAAAGCTGTAAGCAAAGAACAACACTATGAAGTCGAAAAAGGGCACGGGGAAGTGGTGTGAGTTCCATAAGAGCTCCACTCACAACACAAGTGAGTGTCAGGCCAAGCAGTCATTGGTGGCCGAGCTAAAGGTTTCAGAATCATATGCATGTTCCAACTCTGAGTCAAAACCTGACAAGGGGAATGATAAAGGGAAACAGATTATCGATGCGGAGCCCAACGCCACCATTTCCACCACGAAGATACAGAAGGAGGAACCCGAAGATCTAGATGAGGATGAGTGTCTCTTCCACTCCCAGATGTGGGTAAAGGGGTCCCCGTTACAGTTCATTGTCAACAGCGAGAGCCCAAAGAACCTCATTTCGGTAGAGGACGTGAAGTGGTTGGGCTTACTAACCATAGCACATCCACAACCATAGACCATCAAGTGGCTTCACTAAGGACGGGATCTTCGCGTGAGCCAGCAATGTCCCCTTCCATACAACATCAAGCCCTTCACAGATGAGGTGTTTTGTGACATTTCTCCCCTTGAAGTTTGTGATGTATTATTAGGACAACCATACTTGTGGAAGCGACATGTTGTGTATGAATCGAGGCCCTATGCTGTTATTGTTAGATTGGGAAATAATTTGTACATGATACTGGAGGTAGCACCGCCTACCACCATCTCTTTGGTTACTACAAAACAATGCAGTAAGCTCATTTTCAAAATTGGGAAATTTGTTTTCCTAATGATACACCCTCAAGGAAAGAAGAAGATGATGGAAACGACCTCTAGATAGGGTCCCTCCGCACGATAACTACAAATGGACAAGGTGGTGGAGGAGTACGAGGACATCTTCACCTTCCCCACAGGGGTTCCTTTGCACTATCAGGTCAAGCACTCCATCAATCTGACCCCAGGTGCGCTGCTACCCAATGGACCAATCTATCGGTGCTCCATTTTGGAGAATGATGAAATCAAGAGGCAGATTCAAGAGCTGCTGCAGAAAGGTCACATGTGTCCTAATTCATCACCATGTGGGAACCCGATCGTGTTCGTATAGAAGAAGGATGGGACTTGGAGACTCTTTATTGACTATCGGGCATTGAACAAGATCATTGTCCGTAATAGGTACCCGATCCCACGGATTGATGACCTCCTGGACCAACTAAAGGGGGAAAAATATTTCAGCGAGATCAATATGAAGTCAGGATATCAACAGGTACCAATTGAACCCTCTGATGTGTGGAACACTACCTTTAATGCTAGGGAGGGCCTTCTCAAATGGTGGTTATGCCTTTCGGATTGATGAATGCTCCTGCAACCTTGATGAAGCTAATGGATGACATCTTGTTGCCATTCACCAATTCATTTGTAGTGGTATACTTGGATGACATCCTGATATTTTCCAGAGTTGGGAAGAGCACCTCCACCACATCCAACAGGTTCTCCAAACACGGCGACAACACAAGCTATGTGCCAATTTGGAGAAATGCACTTTTGGCATGACCCAGGTTTAGTATCTAGGATACATTATTGATGAATAGGGGGTGCATGTGGATCCAACCAAGATCCAAGTCATTCGGGATTGGCCATCTCCAACCATTCTGACAAAGCTCTGTAGCTTTCTAGGCCTTGCCAACTTATACCGCAAGTTCGTGTTGGGGTTTTCTCATATCACTTGGCCCTTGAGTCAAGTCACCAAACGAGGAGTGAAAGAAAAATTCTTTTGGTCAGAATCTCAATAGAAGGCATTCACAGAGTTGAAAGATCACGTCTGCATGACACCAATGCTCGCATTACCAGATTTGCAACAACCATTTGAGGTTGAGACAGATGCCTCTGACTATGTTATTAGGGAAGTCCTTACTCAATGTGGGAATCTAGTGGCATATCATAATGAGACACTTTTAGACATAGTCTGGAAGTATCCCACTTATGACAAAGAGATGTATTCCATTATGCAGGCCTCCCAAAAATGGAAGCATTACATTTTGGGGAAGGAAATGGTCATCCACACAGACCACCAATCCTTGTAGTTCATACAGACCCAAGGGAAATTTTAGAATGATCGCCATCAGAAGTGGTATACATACCTGCAACAGTTCCATCTGAATATCAAGTATAAGAAGGGAAACACCAATAATGTTGCATATTCCCTTAGTTGACCACCGATCATGGTGCTAACCATCATGCTCAACTCTTGTGGGCACGAGACTTCTTATTGGCCACTTCTCTACAAAAGCGACACAAAATTTGGCCACACATACCAGACACTCTTGGAGGGTCGGAATGTTCCAGATTTTCACCTCCAGGATGCCATGTTATGCTACTTGGCTCACCTTTGTGTTCCTTCAAGCAAGCGTGCCAAGATGATTTGAGAAGCACACTACAGTCGTGATGCTGGGTATTTCAGGGTCAAGAAAATGGTGGTAGTACTGCAAAAGTATTTCTATTGGCCGAATATTTGACAGGATGTCGGGAAGTACATAAGATCATGCACTGCTTGCACCATTGCCAAACTGACCATCAAGAAGCAAGGCCTCTATACCCCATTTCCTACCCCTAGTTGACCTTGGGTTACATGTCAGGCCTTCCTTCTAATAAGCATGGAATTGACTGTGTTTTTGTGGTCATCAAGAGGTTCTTGAAGATGGCCATTATGGTGGTTTGCAAGAAGAATATCACGTCAAAAGTCATTCCTAAACTCTTCTTTGAACGAGTGTGGGTGCACTTTGGGATGCCATAGTCTATCATCTCAGAACGGGACAGCCGGTTCCTCAGTACATTTTGGTCTAGTCTCTGGTCGATGCTAGACACCAAACTCACTAAGTCCACAGTTTTCTGTTCTCAAACTGATGGCCAAACAGAGGTTGTCAACAGGATAATTGTATGCATGTACAACTCAAAGCACCCATGCACATGGGACGAGAGCCTCCCCTATGTTCAACATAGCTACAACTGAGCTCTTCACAACTCGACTGGCCACAACCCTTTTTAGGTGGGCTTGGGATGCCAACTACTATGTCCCATTGATGTGGCCATGCCATTTGCAGCTGCTCACACAGATTCGACTCATGTCCAGTCTGAAATAGATAAGGCAACCAACTTCATTGAGCACATCCAACATATTCGCTAGCAGGTCCATGACATTTTGGAGAAATAAAATGCCAAGTAAAAGCAACGACATGATCAACATCGGGCGCCACACAATTTTCAGGTGGGCGACAAAGTCTGGTTGCATTTGCAAAAGGAATGCCTTACCAGAGCCTATCGGAAATTGAGACCACTCTGATATGGTCTTTACACCATTACCAAGGCTATGGGAGACAATCATTTGAGCTCAACATTCCCCCATTCCTTGGCCTGCACCCAGTGTTCAATGTTGACCACCTTCGGCCATACTTTTCACCATTACTAGACACATCCGACATTGCAGAACATTTCACGCCCATAGAATTAAACCCAGATTGCATGGAACAAGCTGCAACTGATCAGATCATGGACACACAGATCAAACACACTCGCCAAAACAATATCCAACTGTATCAAGTTGTCAAAGCAGGCCAATTCCTTCATTAGGGCAAGTGGCTCACCAGGAACCAAGTTCAGCAGAGGTTTCCTCATCTCATGGAGGAACTCAATGCAATGGGGACCATTGCTTCCTAAGGGGGGAGGAATGATCCAGGTGGATATTGGTGGTCACCTGCCAAGTCCACTTGGACCCCCACCATTGTTTCTCTCAATTTTTTTTTCAGTTTCCTTAATTGTAGCACAACTTAATATTTTTAGCAGTTTTTCGGGTCGTGAACTTCTCGATCCGTTTTGAGGCCCTAAACGACATTTTTTGGGAAACTTGGGAGCAACATGGGCCCATGGAATGATTTTTCTCTTCCCAAGGTTGTACTTCTTGGATAGATCTTTCTAACGAGATGTTGTGCGCGTCAAATCGAGATCATATGCCAAAGTTACGACCGCGGGAAGTTGATGTACCAATTTACCCAAGTGGGGCCCACAGTTTGGCGTTTCATCTTCTAGGGTTATATTTTTGGATGTTTAGGGTTTTCCATTATTTCTCAACAATAAATAGGCCTTCGAGCCTAATTGTAACATAGTTCAGAGGCATGTAGCCGCCACATCTCTTTCAGAGATAAGCTACCATCGCCCTCGCTGGTTTATTTCCATTTCTATTTGTAAGCATATTTTAGTATTTTACATTAATGAAATGAAGTATTATTTCCTCTACATCTCTGTGTTTATGGTTCTCTCTGTAATTTGTTGCATTCCTATTTAAATTCAGATCAACAACTTATCCTATTGTATGAAAAACCTAAAAATCAACCATCAAAATGAAGTGTTCTTTTTAATGAGGCATTAAAATTTTGACAATTTTAAAACTATCTTATACCAAATGAGAAAAATAAATAATATCATGGCAATATTACTATATAATTTAAAAAATCAACTTTAATTTCTAATATTTATTTACTTTTAATTAGAATATCAACTTTCGTAGATTGAATATCACATACATTAAAGCATATAATCCAAAAACATAGAAATGACCCATAATGTTATGCTCTTGACTTGCGAGAAGATACTAGAATACCAAATATGCGAAGAAATATAACCCAGAACACAAAACAATGAGAAATAACAACATGTATTTTATTATTTAGAAAGGAAAGCAATGTTCACTTACCTCTTTGAGGGAGCAACCTCCAATAAAGTAAGGCTCGATTACAAAATAAGACATGATGCTCCTCAATGGCGAGTCTCTATCCTTTAAAAATGATTCATACATGCAATACCATGGTTCTTATTAATACCATCTATTTAATACCATGGCCCATTTACAACTAACTGTGGTCCCTTATTTAAATGTGGGCCAGCCACTTACAATTATTAATATGGGCTTTATTGACTCTTTAACTAACTATAACTATGAATTGATCCTATTACATAAATAAGGAGGTTAGGGTTGGACCCTAACATGCCCTACCCCATAAAAACAACCTTATCCTCAAGGCTGAAGCTGCAAACACTATTGAAGAATAGTGGCTGGTTCCCAGGTCACATCTTCTGGAGAGGTGTCTTTCCACTTGATGAGGATGTCCTTGATCGTGCATCTGCGTAGGTGCCATTCTCGCATGTTAAGAACCTATTCAGGTTGGAGCCAGATTGAACCTTCTCCATCTAGTTCCGGTAGACTGGTTTGAATTCTGCAATTGTTCCCAACCACTTTCTTGAGGCATGAGACATGGAAGACAAGATGGATTTTTGTAGTGGTGGGCAAGGCTAGCTTTTAGGCTACTTCTCTGATGCGCTGAAGTATTTGATACAATCCTTAGAATTTTGGAGATAATTTCCGACAACCCTTGTCTTTGAGTGATGTTTTCTTATATGGTTGCATCCTCAAGAATACCTGATCCCATTCTTGAAATGTGCACTCTGAACGATGTTGGCATGCTTGTTGCTTCAAACAATTTTGAGCTTGATGGAGATTATCTTTGAGGTGGGTAAGCATGGTTTCATGGTTTTGTAGGAGTTGATCCACTGATTGCACCTTAGAGCATCCTGAGATATAAGAAGTAGGTGAAGGGGGGAGTTGACCGTAAACTGCTTAATATGGAGTCATCTTGGTGGTGGAATGATAATTAGTATTATACCACCATTCGGCTATAGGTAACCACTATACCCATAGATGTTGCTTTTCTAAGGTGAAACACCTGAGGTAGGTCTCCAGACATTTGTTGAATTCTTCAGTTTGACCATCAGTTTGGGGATGATAGAAAGTACTGAGTTGTAGTTGGGTACCTTGTAGCCTGAAGAATTTCTGCCAAAAGTTACTGGTGAAGATCAGGTCATGATCAAACAAAATGGAAGTGGGCATGCCATACAATTTGAAGATCTGGTCCATGAAAGATTGAGCCACCAAAGTGGCTATAAAAATGTGGGGTAGGGCACAAAAATGAGCATACTTAGAAATTTTGTCCACAACCACCATGATGACTGACTTGTTGCCTAACTTCGGAAGACTAGTAATGAAATCCATAGAAACCTCTATCTAGATTGAGACAGGGATGGGCAATGGCTGTAAAGTGCTTGGGGATTTGACTATTTCCCCTTTGTGGCACTAACACACATCACATTCAGCTACAAAAGTAAGAATGTCCATTTTCATGCTTGTCCAAAAGAATTAACGCCGAGTGCGAGCATGAGCCTTCTAAAAGCCTGAATGGCCTGCAATGGGAGATGAGTGCAACTCTGCCAAAATGTGACTTTTGAAGGTGGATATTGGTGATATCACTACTTTGTCCTTGTAGCAAAGAACTCATCCTTCCAAGAGTGGCCCACTGTGGAATTTGGACCTCTGTGCAATTTATTAATTAGTTGGGAGATCGAAGGACGTGAAAACCATTCCTTGTGAGCCTCTTCAATCCACTCTGGAATGGGAAGATAGATTGCTAGTAGGGTGCTTTCCTTCTCAAATTGGTGTGATAAAGCATCCGCTATGACATTTTCACGCCATTTCTTGTAAATTATCTCATAATCATATCCCAACATTTTGGCTAACCATTTATTTTGTTGTGGCGAGGATAGGTGTTGCTCCAAAAAATATTTAAGGCTTTGATGGTCTGTGCGGATTTGGAAACACAACCCCAATAAGTATGGTCACCAAGTATCCACTGCATGTAAGATGGCCATCATCTCCTTCTCATAGGTAGATTGTACCAAATTTGTCCCACTTAGTTGTTGGCTAGTGAAGGCCAAGGGTCGACCTTCCTGTATTAAGAGAGCCCCAATACCTGTACCTGAAGCATCACATTCAATCACAAAAGATTTGGTGAAGTTGGGTAGTGCCAATATGGGAGTGGAACACATGGCATGTTTGAGAGCTATAAATGCCTGTTTCACTTCATCATTCCAGAGGAATGAATTTTTCTTAAGAAGGCGAGTGAGGGGTCTAGTAATGCGACCATAATTGCAGACAAATTTGTGATAGTAGCAGGTGAGACCAAAAAATCCTCTCAAACTCTTCAAGGTCTTTGATAGGGGCCAATCCTGAATTGCCCGGATCTTTTTGGGATCCACCCTGACACCTTCACGCCGCACAATGTGGCCCAAATACTCGACTTCTTTCATGTCAAAAGAGAACTTGGACAATTTGACAAATAATTTATGCTTTTGGAGTAGTTGTAAGAGTAGGTCTACATGTTGAAGATGTTTTTCCCAGGTGGGGTTGTAGATGAGGATGTCATCAAAGAAAACAAGGACAAATTTTTTGAGATATGGTTTGAGTAGGTGATTCATGAGGCTCTGAAAAGTGGACGGGGCATTACAGAGACCAAATGGCATGGCCATGAATGCATAACGAACTTCATGAGTTCGGAAAGCAGTCTTTGGAATGTCTACTTCTTTCATGCGAATTTAGTAATAGCTCGAGCAAAGGTCTGGCTTAGTAAATAATTGAGCCCCATTTAGTCCATCCAGCAAATCATCAAAATCCAGGATGGGAAATTTATCTTTGATCGTCAACTTGTTGAGGGCTCTAAAGTCTGCACACATACGCCATTCCCCATCTTTCTTGAGCACCATGACCACAAGCGACGAATAAGGACTAATGCTAGGATGAATGACACTAGCTTCTAGAAGCTCCTTGATGATTTTTTCAATTTCATTCTTTTGGGAAAAAGGATATCTATATGGGTGCACATATCGTGGTTGTGCCCCTGGGACCAAAGTAATGCTATGATCATGTTACCCTCTCGAGGGTGGAAGCTCTTGAGGCTTGTCAAAGACATGTAGATGGTTGTTTAAGGCCCATTGCATCTCAAGATGAATATGAAGAGAAGTGGGCTCGAAGGCTTGGATGACATTAAATTGGGCTATAACTCCATGGTGGCCCTTTTTTAACTACGTTTCCATCCTATTCAAGCTGATGATAGAAGGAGCACTTTCCTGGAGTCTGTGGAGGGTATGCGTGTGGTTATTCTGCTTAAAGCTCATATATAACTCTTGGAAATCCATTGTGATTGGGCTGAGTGTGCAGAGCCATTCAACACCCAAGACAATGTCATACCCACCCATGTTAATGGCAAACACATGGGTCTTCAGGTGATAATCCCCCATCTGAAGTTTGACATTTTCACAGTGGCTGTCACATTTCATTGTTCCCCCGTCATCAATCTAGACCTGGAAATTAGAGACTGCTCATGTTATCAAGGAGCTTTACTCCTTTGTTGAGGGTCATGTTTTTTTTAAACTCCGAAAGGAGTTTTACTCCTCGCTTAGGAATACTGCAGTAGCTGATTCCCAGAAAAGTTAATTCTGCCCAATGTCCTGTGAGAATCACTCCAAGGTATAGGAGCCACAAGCCTCCCTACACAAATAGTTAGATTTGTCGACGAAACCCTCAACTGCAAAGTATAACTAGGAATGTTGCAGTGATCGAACCCCTGCTGCTAGATGTGAATGGTGGATCTGATTGTTGTGGTTGCGATAGAACCCAACCTGCTAGATCTGATCTGGAAAAGAAGATGATGTGTGATCTATAGAGAGACAAGGGAACTATGGTCTCAAGGAGTGTCAAGTGCTGCAGATCGCAATATACATAAGGGTCCAATAGTATTACTCAGCCCAATATTTCAGGGCACTAACTAAGGAGGATCAACCACATACCTTTAGTGATACTACCCAATTACCCTATCTTATGCACAAGTAATCTCCTCGAGTGTTGTTCTTGGTGTGCTGTAGCCACAAGATGGCTGACAATTTATCTATGGTGAGGTTTGAGGTGAGCCTAGAGGGCTTATGATATACCCAGAGGGTACTTGGAAGATAGTCCGTGTGTGGTTCTGTCTAATGCACTACTACTCGAAGGTCATAGGGGTTACAAGGGAGTCCAACAAGCATGACCACCTCTTGTATTTCCTGCATTCATGCCTCCCTAAATCCAGAGGTTTATGCGCTCAACGACAGATGCCATGGTTTAAAGATGTGAGAACATGTCTCTAGCCAAAAACAAATCTGCTAAAAATTGAGATCCCACCGGCCCTGGAAAGTGCTATGATACCACTTGTTATGCTCTTGACCCGTGAGAAGATACTAGAATACCAAATATGCAAAGAAATATGAGCTAGAACATAGAAAAATGATAAATAACATCATGTATTTTATTATTCAGAAAGGAAAGCAATGTTCACTTGCCTCTTCGAGGGGGCAACCTCCAATAGAGTAAGGCTTGATTACAAAATACTTGACACAATGCTCCTCAATGGGGAGTCTCTGTCCTTTATATAGGATTCATACATGCAATACCATGGGTCAGTACCATGGTTCTTATTAATACCATCTATCTAATACCATGGCCCATATGCAACTAACTACGGTCCCTTCTTTAAATGTGGGTCAACCACTTACAATTATTAATATGGGCTTTAATGACTCTTTAACTAACTATAATTATGACTCGACACTATTACATAAATAAGGGGGTTAGGGTTGGACCCTAACACATAACTTCATGTAAGATCATATGGAAGTCAAAAATATTTATTTCAAGTTACCATGCAAGCATCTCTAAAGACATGAATTACTTTTAATTAAAACATTAAATCCAACAAACATAGAAATGAATCATAACTTCATGTAAGATCACATGGAAGTCGAAATGTTTATTTCAAGTTACCATGCAAAATTCATTTACATAAAATGTCTTAAAAATTTATTCAAAATCATTCATAGGATCTAACACACCCATAGGATCTGGCACACCATCAGAATATACATCTTCAGATGAATGACAAGATGTAGATGAACATGACCCATGTTATTCTCTTTCATCAACTAGAGCCCCATCTGAGTCAACATGCATGCCCACCATTTCAAGTTTCAAAAGTCTTCTAGATCTATGACTAGGTTCAATAGACTTCCATCTCAACATTGTTCCTTCTGGTAGAAAATTCTTCAAAATATTTATGGTCTTGAAGTGAAGAGTTCCTCTGTTTGTTAAATTGAAGTCATGGATAAGTATGTCAACATCCTCAAATTTTAATAGGTCTGTGCAATGACGATGTATATTTGTACCCTTTCTTTTTCTCTTACTATGAATTTGTTTATCAACTACCATCTCTGGCTTGTACACACCATTGAATGGATGGGTATTTGTGGAATACCAATGTAACTCAACAAATGTAATATATTCATTTTATTTAATGAATTTTATAACCTTCGCAACCCAAAATGGATAGCCAATTGGATCTCCATCTGCTAATACTGCTATCATGCGACTCTCCTTAACATCCTTCAGAAAACACCTGTAAAGGTCTTCCATGGCTTCATGTATTGCACGTTATCTTCTAGAACCAATATAGATTTCTCTTTCCTCTTCCTGTTGAGAATTAATAAAGCCTTGAGATTGTTGTTGTTCAACAACGTGTCTTTCCTCCTGTTCATCTGGCATATTTTGAGGCCAAATAAATGGAGTCTTGAAAAGTTTATATTCATTTCCTGATATTGAGATGATATCACATTGATCATTGAAAAAGGACTCCCACCAAACTGAATCAACAACATCAAAGTAGTCATATGTATCTCTAATACATTTTTTTTGTTTCTTCTAGACATTTAGAATATATATTACCTTTGATGCAAATATTAGATGATTTGGAATGAACTTAAAAAATGATAAACCTGATGACAATCCTCATTCTGCAATAGTTGAATACTTCTTGCCCCATATACGCGTTGTTCCATCAGTTTTTCTGATACAAAATTGATGCTGGAAGCTAATGTCATTAAGTTGTTCAATGCATTTCTCCTCACCATGCGATCCCAAAATAAACCTTCACATGTCAATAGTTTCTTCGAGCACATGAAAAATTGGCTCTAGAATATATGCTTTCTTAATACATTAATTAATGATGGAAGGATCCCAACATTCTTCCTCCTCAATGTTACTGAAAAACGACTAAACATCTGATAAATATGGTCATGAGTGTGCCCAAGCAGAAGGAAACCAACCTTTACCTTTTTAAAAATTCCCAATTGAACAAGCATGTTTAGATATCCAAAAAGAACTTGATTTTTATTTTCATGGTTTGTGTTGTCCAATTGCAGATACAAAATTTTAGGAAGAATACCAAACCAATGAGAAAGCACATCATGGATTATAGTTATGGTAAGATTTGCATCATTATGAATATTTGGAGCTGTGAAGTAAACCCTTGGCAACATCTTCCCATGAAAGACCATAAAACCAACCAAGTTAAATTGAATAAAATTTTCTTCTTGTTATTTTTTTGGTGTGTGAACAAAATATGGCAGAAGTGTTTTCTTTTGGTCCATGCCATCAATTATCAAACCCAAATATTTATTTGGATTATCATAACACGTTTTTATATGTTTATACAATTTTTGTCTTTCACTTGTTTGTTGATTGCAATGCTCTTTAAGTGCTTTGACAATGGAATCTGCACATAAAATAAAAGAAATATTTTAATAAATATATCTTCGTAGTTGATAACTATCAAATTTTTAAAAATAATATTATGAATGCATACCTCTTTCTGCCCCTTGAAATTTATCTCTTTTTTATTTAGGAGAAGCACACGTACTACAAATTCCCATCCTTGTATTCTTAGGAATACGAACATTGTTGAATATCATTCCTCCATATCCTTGTAAAATATGAATATGTAATAAAATTACCATCTCCTTCAACACCTTCTGCATATTATCTGTATAAGTTGTAGATTCTCGTCTTGAGAAATTATTTGGAATATGTATTGTAACTTTATTTGAAATACACTCTCCATACTTCGAAAAGAAGTCTTTCATCCATGACATTGTAGTAATTACTTATGGTCCAACCTCTCTTTTATAGCATACTTCTCAATAATATGTAGGGTCTTTTTCCGGTCTTTCTCGGATTCTTCACAAACAAAAATTACCAAATGAATGCAACATTTTGAAAGTGTTTCTACAGATCAATACATTCCCAATATGATAATCATAACCTATGAGTGTAGATTGTATGCAACCCACTAAAAATGAATTTTGCATGCTTTTATTCATTGACAAATATTTCTTCCTTTACTTCAAAGTAAACTTGAAATCCATATGTTTCAAGCAATCCTTTCGACAACATTCACTTGAAATTAGATCATCGACAAAACTTCTACTTGTGAGATATTTTGGCCCAACCCTTGTATAATTGGAATATTTTGGATTGATATGACAAGGCGTACTCCTACTCCTAGATACAATATTTTCTTGCAATGTCTCCCTCATTTCATTATTATCTGCAGAAGCATTTTCATCTTAGTAGGAGGAATATTATATTGACGAAGACAATTATAAAATTCATCACCATCATTGCTTGTAAAATATTCATTACCATCCTCACATGAAGGAAATTATTCACTACCAACATCTGTGCTTTTGAAATATTGATTCAAATGAAATTCTTCACATTTTCATCCCTTATTTTGAAAATCTCCCTTGGAGGACTCAATTCATCATCACCATGAATACCTTTGAAACACTCACATAGAGAAAATGCATTATTGACATTTGTGCCTCTAAAATTATCATTTTCAAGAAACTATTAATCCTCCCCTTCATCACTAGTGCTTGCATAATCCTTAGGATTATGACTAAGTGGAAATTATGACTCTGTATTCATAGTCAAATTATCATTTGCACAAAATTCTTCATCCTCCCCTTCATTAGTGGTGGTTTCATAATCCTTTGGATTAGGAACAAGTGGAAACTTTGAATTTCTATTTAATGGAAACTTTTCATCCTCCCCTACGTCAGTGGTGCTCTCATAATCCTTAGCATTAAGACTAAGTGGAAAATTTGAATCTCTATTTATTGGAAATTGTTCATCCTCGTCCTTCCCTTCATCAAGTGTGCTCTCATAATCCTTAACATTAGGATGAAGTGGAAACTTTGAATCTCTATTTATTGGAAAATTTTCATCCTCACCCTCCCCTTCATCAGTGGTGCTCTCATAATCCTTCGAATTATGAGTATGTGGAAACTTTGACTCTGCAAATTCTTCATACCACCCTTCATTAGTGGTGCTCTCATAATCCTTAAGATTAGAAATATGTGGAAACTTTCACTTTGCAAATTCTTCATCCCCCCCTTTATTAGTGTTTCTCTCATAATCCTTAGGATTAATGCTATGTGGAAACTTTGACTCTACAAATTCTTCATCCCCCCCCTTCATGAGTGTTGATCTATAATCCTTAGGATTAGGACTATGTGCAAAATTTGAATTTGCAAATTCTTCAACCCCCCCCTCTTCATTAGTGGTGCTCTAATAATCCTTAGGATTAAGAGGAAGTGGAAACTTTAACACTGTAAATTCTTTATCACCCCCTTCATCAGTGGTTCTCTCATAGTCCTTATGATTAAGAGGAAGTGGAAACTTTGACTCAGGAAATTCCTCATCACCCCCTTCATCAGTTATGCTCTCATAATCCTTAGGATTAGGACTATGTGGAAATTTTGACTCTGGAAATTCTTCATCCCCCCCCCTTCATTAGTGGTTATCTCATAATCCTTAAGATGATGTGGAAGTGAAAAATTCACTCTCTATTCACAGGAAATTCTTTCTGCTTCCCTTCATCAATGTTGCTCTCATCATCCTTAGGATTGAGACCAAGTGGAAAATTTGTCTCTCTATTCATAGTGAAAGACTTCCTATTACATTCATCAAAATGAATAGAGTTGTTGCATGATGAAGATGTCGCTGCTAAAGAAAGAAAAACTTCACTATCGAAAGAATCCATGACCTTCAACCAGAAGATGTCGAATGAAACAAATGCACTCTCTCCCAATGACAATATATAAGTTAGAGATTGAGAATTTCCCTCTAAAGTTCCCCCTCACCCCCCCAAAAAAAATCTTTCCCTCCAAATTTTGCTACCAAAAACTTTCGACGAAAATTTTCCCTCCAAAAATTTCATTTTTAAATATTTCTCTCCAAAATTTTCATCTATAATTTACTTCAAAACATATTACTAAACTTTTGGTTTTGAAAATTTCACCTAGTTTTCTATTCAAAATATTGAATAGAAACTCTAAATAATTTTCTATTTAAATTATTTAACATGACTGTGTAAGTAAATTAATTTCTATAAATAATATTTTTTTTATCCCATAATGAAGGAAAACTAACCTAAAGCTATAATATTAACTATAATTTTATTTTATTTTATTTTTTAAGTTCAATTCAACATTCAAGAAATGATAATCAATCCCACAATCATCGTTATAAAATAAAATTCACCGTTTTTATTCATCCATCAAATCAAGTCTTCTCAGTCTTGTTAAAATGTTTGGAGCAATTTTGCAGACGAGCTGCATTGTCATAGATAGCACATTGAATGAGAGTTTTACACATTTTAAAGGTTAGTTTTCTTTCTAGCTAGACTATTTACAGATGAATTTGGGGAAATTTTGTGTTTTTATGAGAAAAACAACAATTTTTTTTTTTATAATAT
>APFE031086727.1:172956-210734 GCA_000404065.3 Pinus taeda
TTTGAGACTTCAATTGAGAACTTTTTAATAGAATATGAGAGGGTTGTAGTAAAATTATGATATAGGTCTTCTATGTTGTCTATACTAGATAAAGGAGGCAAATTAGTTTTTAATTCATTTAGAGGCTTGAACAAGGTACCTTGGAGTGGTGCTGAGGTTGAAGCGTGGAGCTCGGTTGGAGCTGATTGAAGCAGGTCGTTCATGAGAACTTGGGGATCCAAGTTGGAAATTGAAAGTGAATCTGCACAGAGAAGGATGGAGAAGTCCGACAAGGTCTCTACAAGTTTTACTAGGGTACTTCCTCTTGAAGAGTGGGGGTACGCCACTAGGGAAGAACTTGAAGAGGACATAAGGAAAATGTTGAGGGAGGTTAGCGACAGCAAGAGGATGGTCGACATCGACCACAATGCAGTCAAAACACCCCGGTGCGAAGTATTGAGGAACGTGAGTAATTGGGACTCGAGCTGGGCTGCGATGCAAACCGAAATTGCCAAGATTCGGGAGTGCTGTTCGGAGCTGAGGAAGGAGCTGAAGGAACTCAAGGATCAATATGGAAACACTACAAACATTGGACTCGGCAAGTTGGTGAAGAAATCCACTTAGATAGCCTAGATCTTCAAGAGATCTTCGATAGGAGGGCTTGGTTAAGGGAGGAAAGGTCAAAGGTGGAGACAGAAGTCAAGCATGTCGAGGAAGAAATAAGGAGAAGACTCCTTGGTAAGAAAGTAGTCGTAATTGAGCAAGAAGAGCTCGACTATGTCGACAAGTTGGAAGCTCAATGCCGTGAACAAACTATGGACTTCCGGAGGTTTAGTGCTAAGAACTTGGTCGATGAATCGGTTGGCGGTACATGTGAATAGAACAGGGTAAGGGGGAAGCCTGAGACAAAGCAAGCTAACCCGAAACCACGTTCTCCAGGTAGACAGGATAAAGCAGGGTACCCCGAGAAGAAGAAGCTTTTGCAATGTTGGTTATGTGCAGGTCCACATATGATCAAGAACTGTCCGTCTAGGCCAGAAGTGGTTGCTGCTATCCGAGAAAGGGAGAGTGAAGCTGCGCATGAAAACATAGAGGCACAGCGTCAATATGACACACGGATGGACGAAAGTCAGGGGGGAGACTACCTGACTTTCCAATCTTCTTGATAGATATGGGGTTGGGCTCATTGTTGGCTACTCAAGGCAGTGAGCCCTCAAAAGTGATTGGGCAGGTATGATCGTCTCGAAGTGCAGTGGATAAATGGGGGTTCCCCATAAGCCTGGGCGGAGAGATCATGAAACGGGTGTGGGCACATAGCAAGAATGTGTGACACTCGACCAATTTCACAAAACAAACATGGTGATCCAATGGAGGCCGAATCATTGATGGAGGAGTCTACATTGAGGACCACTGAAACGAACTGTTGTCGGGACGACAACATCTTAGGGTGGAGGAGCGTGTAATGCCTTGAGGAATCGGGTGCTCCGCACTGCAGCGGGCGACCCACACGACGGGCGAGAGACGTGGTTCACTCGGCAGTGGGCACGACCCGGACGCAGCACCGGGCAAGGCCGCACACTCACTAATCGGTTGGTGGAATAAAACAGGCAGCGCACACATCAAGCGGACACTTGAATAGAGGGACCAACACGGGACCAGACAGCAACAAATGGCGCACTAAGTCCACGAGTTGAACAAAGTGGAACGGGTCGGACGGCATAATTGCCGAATCCATACACAAACGGGACACATGATGGACGAAGTGGCTGTGGCATGCTGTGGGCAGTGCGCGAGGCGCACGCCCGTCCAACAGTTCGGGCAAACTAATGAACCGAACAAAAGATCAGTCCAGCGGGCGAACAGGTCGGCAAACAGTTCTACATAACAGTTAGGCAGACAGTTCGGACATATGGGCGACGACGGGTGCACCCGAACGAACCGGGTCTGTTCATCACCAAATGGGCAACAACGACGGAGTAGGGAGCGATGTGGCAAACGATCCAAGTGATGGAGGACACGCGGACTATGGGAAAGCACGTAAGCCGAGTAGACATATACCTTGGCGTTGGTCGACTTTGTAAACAAAGGCCGACTCGCCAAGATAATAGTCATGACGGCTTGAAACGATAAAACATGCGTCGGCTTGGAGTAAAGGGGTGGATGTTTACATAATTCGGGGGTCGGCTTTACCACCGACACCCCTCTCCCAAGATGGCGTGGAAGCGTATATATATGGCGGAGCGAGAGGCATTTGGGAGGTCATCATCAATCAATCGAACAACAATTTCATTCGAACCAAGTCTTCACTAAGGTAGCGAAGCACGAGGTCGATGTGCGCATAACACTTAGCGCAGATGTAACGACTGTGGCTCGGGTCGAGGTAAACGAAGGTCGAATGAACATGGGTTGACTGTGTATTACGCTGATCTTGGCAAGGCCGCACGTTAAGTGCGCAATTGCGATAAGGGGACAGCCTTTGAATACAGGTCTGCTGTAGTGAAGGCCGCAGGCTCACTGGTTATTATAAACAGAATTGTGGTCTATATAATTACGCCGGTCTTGGCGCAGTCACACGAAGTGCGCACTCGGTATCAAAGGGACGGTGTATGGTTATAATTCCACTGTAAATTCTATCATGCAGACCGTGGGGATATACACCTGGCTCACGATCTTTGTAAACAGAATTATGGTGTGACCGTGGGATTGTCCGGCACACGAACAGTTATAATTTGATTTAATAAAAGATCGGGTGAACTCTTTGGGAGTTGCCCCTCCCAATAGATTATGTGTTTTGCATGTGATTTGGCATAGTTTCATAATTGTTGGTGAATTTTTTATAATTCGGTTTAAGGAATTGCAATTTATAATTGAACACGAAAAATTATAATTAAGGAATTATAAGGTTCAGTTATAAGGATAATACTTGTGCAGCGAAGCGGAACAAGTATCGTGAAGGCGTAGCCCATATACGCTCTAATAGAGCGTACGGTGGTGCGCACCCGCCCAATAGAAAAAAAAATAGATTAGGGCGTGAAATATATATATATATATATATTTTTTTTTATTTTTTCTAAAATTTAATTATATAAAAAATATTATATAAAAAAATTATATATACATGTTGATTTAATAATTTTGAAAATAATGATAATATTTTATTTATATATTATATTTGATTTTAAAAAATGAAAATAAAATTACCCATAATTATTTATTTATTTTATTTTTTTTATACTTTGTTTATTTTAAATATTTAAAATTAATATATAGTTATATTTTTTATAAAAATGTACATTATAATTAAAAATTGTTTTTTTTTTTAATTATATTTAATAATTTTTTTTATAATTGAAATATATAAAATAAATTTGTATATATAATTCCTTTATAAATTTGTAGATACAAATTTTATAACATTTTAAAAAAATAACATATAATTTAATTCATTCTTATATTTAAATAACAGTTATAATGTCAATTTTTTTTTATCTTATTCTTTAAAATTTTGAAGTAATATATATGGTTTTTTCATATTTCAGGAAGATGGCATCAGGGAAGGTATATGTGAATATGTTTGGAATAAAGACAACAATTCCATCATCTAAAGTTGCAGGTGGACACGCTTTGAAGATTGCTGAACATACTAGAATTGAGAAACAATGTAAAATTCGACCAACTTGCCCATGAAGTGCACCAAATATTATCTATGAATGGATGAATTTACGAGAAATAAATGAAACAAATTTTACATGGCATGTTAAAGATGTTGGATCTGATGATAGTACACATCTCTATCTATACTGTGGTATGATTTACCTCAGTGAACTATACGAGGTGATAGGTAGAGTATGAAACATATGTTTTGTGCCGAATTCAAACACTGTTTATGTTCTTGCAAAGTTGCCCAAGTCACATGAAAATGTTAGATATTGTCTCTCAAAGAACAAGTATGACACAAATGAATAATCTACACCATCGTGTGAAGAAATCGAAGAATGTACACCATTGTGTGAAGAAATCTTATCCAACATTTCAAATAACATTGTAAGTATGTTTATTTATATTTGTGTAATGTATTATTGTAATGATCATTGACATATTGTATTTTCTTTGATAGGATTTTGCTGAGAGTCTTTCAATGATGTTGGAGGGTATTTATTATATGGAACCAAATATTATGCATGTGATGAACAATTTTCATATAGAGTTAGAACAAGAAAAGAGAATGAAGCAAAACTCAACAATCCATGACATTGCGATGGTACACGTAGGGGATCAACAAAGAATCCATACGGTGGGTCAATCTAACAAAGGCAAACATGTTTCTTTTGAATATGTGGTAGTTGTAGTTCAAGTTGAAGCTCAAAATCATGTTTCCATTAGTGAGGAGGAGGTTAGAGATGTTGTTGAAAAGGGAGAAGAGAATTAAAACACTGAAAAGAAAAATGCCCATGGATGTTTCTCTTCCACTTGATGATGAGGACATTATTTCTATAGAAGAAGATATGTTAACTAGGAAGAAGAATAAATAAAAAATTGGTGAATCTATTAAAATCATAAGCAACAATGAAGAATAAAGGGAAATTTCTAAAGGTAGCAAAGAAATCATAACACCAGGTGCTAATTTAGAGGATGGAATTATGAAAAAAACAGAATTCCATTCGGAATCACTTGGGGAAGAATATATTAAATAATAGTGGAGAAACATTTGAGCTTAATGTCACCCAATTCTATAGGTCAGATGAAGGAAAATCTCAATATAAAATTAGAAAGGCACATCACCTACATGTCTATTATTTGAAAACATTGTTCAGGTACAATCCATATGCACATGTGGTGGATTATGTGGTTCTTGTTGATCCAAATCAAGTTCTCAATAAAGAGGCATTTGATAGGACACAATGTTTTGACTGCAAATATTATGTAATTGGGGGGAACCATTCAATAGAGGCCAAAAGACAATTGATCGAGGAATATGCTGGAAATTATATTTTTGAAATAGTGAAATGCATCATTTATGTTGGTTTAATACAATCATAGGCAAAGTTATTGGCATGGGATCATAATGTAGATAATGAGTATAGAATGTCTATGACTTTCGTCCAAAGGGTCAGATTTATTCATAGTGAATTTTCAGAAAAATGTGGTGGGTATAAGACAATGGCCAGTTTAAGCTTTTAGAAGGAATATTGTATGGAAACAGGTTATCAAATTGAGGATAAAATCAAATCAAAAGGTAGCAAAATAAATTCAGAACTATTCAGAGGCATAGATAACATTTTCCAGTTGGCTTTTAGAACATGGGAGATATGGGAATTGATTGATGACATTTTCGAAATGTGAGAGAATATTTCCGTAAAAAATAGAAGGCTAAAAAGTCTAAACCCATAATATGTACCAACAGTAAGATAAATCCTGAAATGAAGCAACTTCTAGATGATATGACCATTACACCCTGGAGAACATTGCAAAGTGTGAAAGATGACAAACTAGTCAAATGAATATTATGTCATGTGAAGTTGGGTGAATTTTCATTGAAAGAAATGTGCTCAGAATTTCAAAAGTAAGTTTGTTGAATTACTTTTACTTGGATTATAATTTTCTTTTAAATTAACATATTGTTGTTGGTATTATTTCTTATACATATCACTATATTAAAATTTTTTACTTTAATTATTTAGACATAAGATTTATATGAAAATACAAGAAAATATGGTTAAAATGTTGAATGAAGAGAGTTGGAATGATGTTGTACTCAACCACCCAAAATCAAGTTCTACAACAACACTTAAAGATTTTTATCTTGCATTCAAAAAGGTATGTTGATTTTATATTCATTGTATTCTTATAATTTTTATATATTATATTACTTATACTTATATTTGTTTATTTCATTAAAGATGTCGGATGATGCGACTGGAGTACCAAATTCTTTCAAAAGTTCATTGAAAAAATTGAGTTGGAAAGGCTGAGAAAGCAGCGTCTTAGGAATGTTGAACTTGATCCTACTCTTACTCATTTCATTTGGAATTGGCTAGACACTAGCCAATATCAAATATTACAAGGTGACTGTGAATACATTGCAAAATTCATACCTAAAAGGGAATATGCCCTAGTTATTGCAAACATTCCTCATGGTTTCAATTTCCCAAACATTGAATATGATAGTGAACATTACACGTATCAAGCTTTTATTAAAGTGGTTATAGGCTTTCAAGAAGTCACAACATCACCACTTTGGAGATTTGTGACATTTCATTTAGACACACAATTTGCAATGTTATTAACAAGCTTCAAGGGAAAATCAAACTCAAGGATGCAGCTTACATGGTAAGACATTGAAATTGTATGTTTGATTAATGTAATTTTTTTTTAATGTACAAGTGGATTGAACTTTTACTATGTCATGTTATAGGAAAAAGTAAAATCTTAATTCTTCTATATTTCAGCCAATTACAAGTGATTTTGAGTTCATCCGTGTTGAATGTTGGGCAAAAGATGATAGCTATAAGTCTATTCTTCGGAACCAAGTAGATGGAAAGAGTCATAGCCAAGTACTGGTTCACGATGTTGTCGTAAAAAAGTCAACATATGAGGATAAAGACGCAAAAGCAGAGATAGTTAACATTTATCAAAAACCACAAGCATTGATTACCTATTTTATAGATTTATGTTCAAATGAAGGAGATTGGGTTTTGGATTTATTTTCAAGTTCAGGTAAGTTTTATTATATAAAATTGAATTTTAATATTTTTTTTATGTGTTTATACTAATTTACTTGTTTATTGTTTTTGTGCTTGATGATTAGGTACAACACTAGCATGTTGCGTACAAAAAGGAAGAAATTGCATTGCGATCGAAATAGACCCACTACAATGCAATTTTATTCAATAAATAATTAATTCTCTTCAATTTCTTCGAGAAGCAATGCAAGATGTTGGTTTGAGGAAAGGACATTTTAATGAATCGTGTGTGACAAAAAATGCAAAGGAACTTCAACCACCATTTTATGGAATGATTGAAAAATGACAGTTTGGGAGATTTGTAGACATGAAAGATCCATTAGAAGAGGAAAATGAGGAAAGTGAAGCACGAAATATTATGGAAGAAGAAAATAATGAAGCTAAAGAAGATGATGAACATGGATTATTTGATATTCTTGATGACATTTAAGTTATGATTACAAATCAAACTCAACTTTGACAGATCTTCATTATTTTATTGTTGTAATGTTTTGACTTTGAGATTTTATGAGAAGAATGAACATTTTATTATTGTTGTTATATGTCCAGTATTTGTATTATCTGACTTTTACTTTAATTTTTATATGAATCATTTTTTTTTGGTAAAAAACCTGTGATTACTATTATTTTTTAACAGAAAATTCATAAAAAAATGTTTTTAAAGTTCTTTTGTTAGGATTTTCTTATAAAAATCGTTTATTTGACATGTCATTTTTGAAAAAAGTTTTGAAAGTGTATACCTTTTTCATTATATCTATATAAAAAATGTGTTTTTTTTTCCAATATTTAAATTATTGTGTTTTAGTGACAATTATTTGATGTCCATTGAAATATTATTTTTTATTTATTTATTTTTTTTTTTTAATTTTATTTTATTTATTTATTTATTTATTTTATTTTTTATTTTATTTTATTTATTTTTATTTTATTTTTTTATTTTTATTTATTATTATTATTATTTTTTTTATTTTTTTTTTTTTCTGAGTAAAGACTATGCTATTTATATTAAAAAGAGAAAAAATATATACAGAGAGGATCAAACCTCTGAGGGAGCCATAGCCATCCCTCTGTCAAAATATTTTTGCAAAAATTGCTTACAATATTGATCAGAGCCTGCAAAAATCTGCTCAGACCTCTATATTTCAAAACTAAACAACATAAAACTGAGAATTGTATTTTGTGAGTTGACAAAATTGGAGGTCCAAGAGAAAGATCCTACGTTTGAGAGGCGCCAAACTAGAAAGGCGCAGTACCGAGCTGCCTGGTATTTAACCACGAATTCTTGAGCTGCAAAACTGAATTACGTTCCCAAGGCTTCAAGAAGAAGGATTGAAACTTACTTGGAATCTTCAGTATCATGCTCTTCGACCTTATCTGGGGCATGCTCCCAGGTTACCATCACCCTGTCCTTGACTTCCAACAGAGAGCCATCCGGAGGAGTCCTGAGGTTCAGGATATTTGCATATTCCTTCACTGGCTGAGGGTCGATGATATGCTCTTGAGGAGAGCTCTGTTGAATATTGTCCTCCTCATGACCCTCCTCTTCCTGCACCTCCGCTAAAACTTCTAAATGATCCTCCACCAATTTGCTCTGAGACGAATTGGCGGACTTAGAGGGCGATTGATCTGTTGAGGCTACCGCTGAGCTAGCTGGGTCATCTTCTTCCTCCGAGAAGATGACAGTGACCAGGGCAGAGATAATCGGTTTGTTAAACCGGCTTTTGAATTTAAAACGGGCGGAATGCAACGAGCTATTGAGGGAAGCACCAGACTCGTCTGAGGTCGGCAAGGAAGGCACTGCCATGGCAAGAGAAGAGATGCGGCAAGGTTCAGGGCTTCCCCACCCTCCCTGCCTTCCCCGAGAACCAAAATTTCTCCCGCGTCTGGGCATTCCTCGCTTACAGGGTGCCATGTTCAGACGAAGCGGCACAATAAACAGGCTTGGAGGCTGAGGGTGTCGGAGAAACAATTGAAGGCTTGAAAGTACCTAGAAGAGAGCCCCTGTGGAAGAGAACGAATCCAAGACTAATGGACGATGACCCGCCACAACCAGGATGACCCAATTTCCCACCCAGATGCAAATAACTGAGGCTAAAACCAAAATTCTAACTAGGCAACTGCCAGAGATTGTCCTGAGAAGCCAGACCCACAAATCAACCTGCAACTTGGGACATTCTACAGTTGCACAGAGCAAAGAAAAAGAGTTGCGTATGGTGGACACTATGGGATAGTTCTGAGTCCCAGGCTGCCCCTGAGAGCAGGACCACCCGGGACAACCACTGCGGCCAAGCCGAAGAGAAACAGAGCACATGGAAACACGCTGCACATAACCTGACCTCCTTGCTGAATTTCTGAGCGGAGCCGAATCGAATGAGAACCCAAACTGGCACTCCATCCTATTAACTTCCAACCTTGTACTTTTGGCTCGAACCAACGTTAAAGGATAATAAATTACCTGCAGAAGGGAGTAATGGAGCATTACCTCCGATGGCCTATCCCTCCTTGAATGCGTGCCAGCTGCCGGTTGCGCATGCCTCATATGAAATACTTATTGATTGCTGGTTAAGACACCCGCATCCGGGTTCCATTGAAATATTAATTAACATTACAGAAACATATAGAAAATACTAACTTTAAAATATTGACCATTTTTTTTTTTTTTAACTATGTGAAAAAATTAAAATTTCATTGCAAACAAAATTGAAAAGAAAAATGAAAACACACAAACACAAAAAATACACTAAAAAAAAAATCTTACAGGAAGAAGAAGGCATTAGAAAATTTAAAGTGTCAAAAATCAACCCTCTAAAAAAAAGGGGTTGATGTTGCATCAACACTTTTCAAAACGAGCATGAAAATCACTAACATCTAAAAAAAATGAGACCCACTACAATGCAATTTTATTCAATAAAGAATTAATTCTCTTCAATTTATTCGAGAAGCAATGCAAGATGTTGGTTTGAGGAAAGGAGATTTTAATGAATCGTGTGTGACAAAAAATGCAAAGGAACTTCAACCACCATTATATGGAATGATTGAAAAATGACAGTTTGGGAGATTTGTAGACATGAAAGATCCATTAGAAGAGGAAAATGAGGAAAGTCAAGCACGAAATATTGTGGAAGAAGAAAATAATGAAGCTGAAGAAGATGATGAACATGGATTATTTGATATTCTTGATGACATTTAAGTTATGATTACAAATCAAACTCAACTTTGATAGATCTTCATTATTTTGTTGTTGTAATGTTTTCACTTTGAGATTTTATGAGAAGAATGAACATTTGATTATTGTTGTTATATGTCTAGTATTTGTATTATCTGACTTTTACTTTAATTTTTATGTGAATCATTTTTTTTTTTGGTAAAAAACCTGTGATTACTATTATTTTTTAACATAAAATTCATAAAAAATGTTATTTTTTAAAGTTTTTCTGTTAGGATTTTCCTATAAAAATCGTTTATTTGACATGTCATTTTTGAAAAAAGTTCTAAAAGTGTATACCTTTTTCATTATATCTATATAAAAAATGTGTTTTTTTTTCCAAATATTTAAAATTATTGTGTTTTAGTGACAATTATTTGATGTCCATTGAAATATTAATTAACATTACATAGACATATAGAAAATACTAACTTTAAAATATTGACCATTTTTATTTTTATTTTTTTAACTATGTGAAAAAATTAAAATTTCATTACAAACAAAATTGAAAAGAAAAATGAAAACACACAAACACAAAAAATACACTAAAAAAGAAAAAAAATCTTACAGGAAGAAGAAGGCATTAGAAAATTTAAAGTGTCAAAAACCAACCCTCTAAAAAAAAGGGGTTGATGTTGCATCAACACTTTTCAAAACCAGCATGAAAATCACTAACATCTAAAAAAAATGTTCATACTTGATAAAAAAATTTAAAGTGCCAAAAATATGCTAAAAAAAAAATTGTATTCTTGCATCACCACTTTTTAAAATTGGTTGAATTTTTGCTACCTCAAAAAAAGGGTACCTGTTCTTTTTCTCATTTGATCGGTAACTATGTTGTATCTATTCCAATGATTGAAGGTATGGCTTGCTACAATAATTGTACCTTTGCTTTCTCTCTGGTTTTGTTTTGTGTAGTTTGCTCATTGTAACATTTTTTCTTGTGTGTTGTTATGTGTGTTTTAGATCTTAAGATGAACATGTCTCATGCTATCAATGTTTATACATTTATTTAGGTTAATTCACTAAATTTTAATTTGTTTTTGGTTAGCAGTTTTTATTTATTTATTTAAATTCGTTTTGTAAAAATAACCTACTCATAGTGGCACTGTATACTTTTTTTTTCCTACTTAATCTTATATTTAAGCTTCTTTCGAGTAACAAAGTTTACTCATTTGTTTAAATTTTATCAAAACGCGTTGAATATCCTATGCAGATTTATTATGTGATAAGGAATTTGTACACATTAAATGCAAATTCAAAAGGCTCAAGACTCTTTTTCCTTCTTGGACTTGGTTACTTATCAATAAAACCTGTTCATATATCAACAAAAAATATGCCAAATCTACTTATTACAATCTTCCACCAAAAGTCAGAAAGCATTACAGCTTATCTTGGAAACTTGTACTAGTTTTCAAGACCATGCATACATTCATAAATTTATCCTCTATCATCCTAACATCATAAAAACATTAGTACAATGGTTTTTCATATTTGAATATACTAAACATAATACCATTTCCCACTCATATTAATCGCTATCCTCTCTTCAAGAATCATTATTTGAACTTGGTTTTCTCCAAAACCTACAGTTTCTTTAGGTTAATTCTCTAAATTTTAATTTGTTTTTGGTTATCGGTTTTTATTTATTTATTTAAATTTCTTTTGCAAAATAACCTGCTCTCAATAACGCCGTATAATTTTTTTGTTTCCTACTTAATTGATATATTTAAGCTTCTTTCCAGTAACAGAGTTTACTCATTTGCTTGAACTTTCTCAAAACACATTGAATATCTTATGCAGATTTACTATACAATACTCAATGAGTAACTTGTGCATATTTATCTTCATAATAAACATGATCATTGATTGGTGTTTAGAACTTACACTCACTCAATCTTAGTGGTTTGTTTCTGGAACTTATTCGGTGATTGGCATATTGAATTCATAGCATAGCGTAATTGGCATTGAGAGAACTCACCAAAAAAATAGAGGTAGTAGGAACTAGTTGCAAAAGAACAATTGTAGCATATGTGCAACAGATTGAAGGTATGGATTGTTGTAGTATTTGTACATTTGTCTTCTCTCTAGTTTTCTTGTGCAGTTTTCTCATTGTAACATTTTTTCCTTTGTGTTGTTGTGCATGTTTTAGATTTTAAGATGAATGTCTCATGCTATCGATGTTTATACATTTATTTAGGTTAATTCACTAAATTTTAATTTGTTTTTGGTTAGCAATAGATAGTATGGTTCAGTGACAATAAAAGATGGTAGGAAGATTGTAGTTCTAGTTTCCATCTCCCTACTTTCAGTCTAGATCAATATGGTGGAAAATGTTGCTTCTTTATTGAAAATGGTCTATGTTTTATTGTTGCATAAACAAATTTGTACATTAATGTGTCCCTATTTAATATTTAAGAATGAAGAATTTCTTCAATGTCTATTAAAATCCTACAGCAGATGGGAAGTCATAAAATGAGTTTTAACTTACCTGTTACCACACGAATTGTCACCCAAATAGTGCAAGATCTTCATCCGAAAAAAATTCTTTGGAACTTGGAGAATAAAAAACTATCACCTTAATTTATCTTCCCACTCTTTGGGATGGTCCAAGATCGCTAGGGGGGCTTCCCTATAAAATATTTCTCTTCTATGGCCTATGGTGCCTAGCAACAAAAGGGATTGTTGATCAAAGTTTTACAATCAGGTATAATATGATGATCATCTGTTCTAGTCAAGCTGAAAATAAATATAATCAATAGAACAGGAAGCAAACTCACCAAGAATAGATCTATGTTCATGTCCTACACATTATATGTAATCATGTTGTTACAAAGTCTTTTTTTAGGCGAATTAGAACCATCTCACTTAACTTGTATTTCTTGTCAACAAGAATGTTTCTCTTCTCAACAGTTTGCTAAAGTAGATGGCTTTTGTGATTTCCTCATCATTTTCCTTTCTTTAGGTTCCTTTATGCTTTCATTGTATGTCATAAGCTATTGGTTTGACATATATAAACTTATATGGAAACTTCATTGTTTTCTTTTGAAGAGTTTCCTTGCAAATACGTGGGAGTAAGAATGTCAAGTTAGTTGCACATTATATTCCACTTTGCTCTTGGTTCTATTTTATTGCAAATACAACTTCCCTATCCTGTTCCAAATTCCCCAATCTTGCAACAACAAGACAATTGCATTTAGCTAGCCAATTTCAACAAAATCAATTCACGAAATAACGATATAAACACATATGAAATAATTGACCTTGATAGTTACAAACCAAAAAAACAATGTGAAAATGCTGCCACTATTGATGATGTCTTGAACACCAACAAGCTTTTTAGACTCGAAGAATTTTCATATAGTCCAGGCGATTTTCTTTTCAATGTAATTGAAATCCTTTTGCATTTTTGATATACGTCCACTAAATTTCGAAATGGCACAATAGACCACTTTTTGACGTGCCTTGAACAAGGTCACATAGAAGCAATGAAATCATTCAATTACGAGCTAGCACCTGATATCATGTATCAACTTCATGGAATTTGTGACATCAAAACATATTTGCGAAGAATGCGTCTTCCTGCTTCAAATGGTCCTATTGAGAATGAACGAGGACTATGGGGAGACAAATTTTGCATATGCTGGCTAGCCAAATGGTTGAATTTATCAATAGGAATTTCTTCATTAACAAAAAAAAGGTATTTTATATTCAATTCAAACAAAATGACAAATCCATTGCATATATTGTTCCATGATGAGAACCCCTTTAATGGGCACTATGAACCATTGTTGTACAAAAAAATATCTCAAAAAATTGTAATATGCAATGAGTACCTTTCTCCTCCATGCAAATATCTACAAACCTATTGGGAAATAATGAATGATAAAATGCAAGGCCATAGATTGCATATAGCAACAAACACTATATCCCTTTGTGGAGATAACGTGTTCTTTGCACTTTGTCATTTGATTGCACCCGACTTTGATGTAGAATCCTTAAGACTTTACATTGTGCAGTCATTATGCAATTTGATCATGTGCAATGAAAACATTGCATTGCATTGTCTACAAAAATATTTATCAAAGGAGGTCATAAAAACTAAAAAAAAAGGTTTCAAATTGGCAAACATACCTTATCAATATATCAATGCCATTTGAAAAGGGTGGAATAGAAGGAAAGCCATTTTGTTTGCAGTGGGCAACAATATTATTCAAAGTAAACATACAAGAATGGTCCTATGTAACTAGGAGCATTGTCAATTACTATCAATGCAACAAATTTTCAAGTCAAACATACAATATAGTGTCATTTGAAATAGATGCATTTCACACCCATTATGCACCTTTGTCAATAGATGGACATAACAATAGAAGCAATGTACATTGTCAAATTGTTCCAATAGAAACAATGTCATTGCACATGCAACATGGACCTATGTCAAAAAATGCACATGTGCATGAAGACAAATTGCAATATGGTATTACGCCAATGACAAAAGATAGAAATAATAGGGTCAATCTATGTAGATTAAAACAAATATTACGATTATAGAAAAAAATTATAAAAATTTATACAAACAAAAATCATAGAATAAACATAATTGCTTATCCAAGAAAAACCCTATAACAATTTACCTAGCCAACATAGAGGACACACATGAGCAAAAATGTCCAATATGTAAATAATTGCAGTTTCACAAGAATATGGAGACGATTGGAAAAGAGTTCGAAAAAAAATATGTAAATTTATGTGAAAACCATAGAAATATGCCCAAGAAAGTAATATGCAAGGTTTTCAAAACATCACTTTGAAATGGAAAATTGCCACAATTTGTTGTACCTTAGAACATGTTGATGCCTGAAAATCGCTGCAACAACATCGGGGAAAACCGCCTAGTCCGGACCTTAAAGGCAGCTCCTTTTCCATTTGGTGTGGTGGCTCCAAATGGAAATAATGGGACCAGTTTCCCAATAATGAATAAAAGGGGATGGATAAATGGGTGGTTCTCTAATATAATGATAACAGATGAATGATTTAATCTAAAAAGTAAAAATATGAATAACTATCCTATCCCGGGAAATTTCTTCTTTTAGTGTAACGTTTGATAATCTTTATCCACAAACAAGAATATAGATGACTCTATTGGTAAACAAAGACATCTATTCCTATGATAATTAATTTGTTCAAGTAGTTGAACAAAGTAATCATTAAAACATTATTACACTATCCTTTATATATCACAAATACATATATGACTAAAAGAATAACACTCCTTAAACATTCAATAGTGAAAAATATAAGGATTGTTGTTAAAAACACATACATATATCCAATGATAGCAAGATTAAACAAATAACGATTCACATGAAAAAATGAAACAAGATCATAGATAATAGTACCATATGTTATTTGGATCACTCCTGATATCAATCGCATTCAAATTCATTTTTACAACTTAGAAACACTTTCACATCAAGGTAATAGTGCACATCCCATCAAAGATTTCTTCGTTAAAATTCATAATATTGGCCCAGTCTTTAGAAAAAAAAATATACTAGAAGCACAATAGTGCAACTTCCAGATTTGAGTTTATACAAAAACTGAGGACCCTTTCTAAATGCATGAAAGGGTCTATAAATACTAATTGAGCTAACTAACTACAAAAATAAAATGCTATTAATTGGTATAACTAAATCATGAGTATCTTCTCAACAATAGGTTTGTTTGCAGTCGGAAACATGATTCATTGTTTCAGATGATCTCCTTTTGATTTGAGCTGGCAGATTGCAAGCATCGGTTCCAATTCCGGAGGACGAGCGAGATGAGAATGTAGTTGAGCTGAGTATGTGGCATCATGGATTTCCGGATTGATACAATTGATCACATCGGTTAAAAATTTGAGGGCGGCCCTTTGACTGTATGGTTTTACTAAGAAAAACCAATAGGTATCCCAAGTTAAACTTTGGATGCCGACAATTAATCTCCCATTCTTTTCCAATTCTTGATTGCATGCTTGTTCCAATGTTTTGGCTGACAGCAATTTACCCTAGAGTGCATTGAGAAATCATGTTAGACAGATAAAGAGTGTTATTGATTAACTCAATTAAATTACTTGTAGATAATCTACATCTAGAAATTCCTCTCTCTGCTTTCATCAGCTGTGACTGCCATTCTAAGTAAAGGAATTCCTTTTGTGACTCTAGAATTTTAGGTACATTTGCGGCCTGCCCTTGTCCTGTTCTTTTTTCTGCTCTTTCTCCTCCTCTTTCTCCTGCTCTGGTTCTTTTCCTTTTTCGAGAATCTTCCCTACAGCAGGAGATTTGTCAATGATTCGTTGTTTAGGCTCGCTTGACTGTGTTGTCGAGGTAGTAGCTAATAAGTCCAGAGGTAAAGTTTGCAACCTCTGTTCTTTGAGCCTATTGAATTCTACTAGCCTTTCATCATTATATCTCATTTTGGCTAGCGTTTGTACCTGGAATAATGATTCTGCCGAAGAAAACAGGTCATCAAATTCATCTTTTTCATGATAAAACCTTGTAAGTTTGGCTTGTTCAAGCACAGTATAGGCAACTTTCCTTGGATCGAATTGCATATTAGGAATGGTTGCAAGATTGAGCATGTTTATTTTCTCTACCTCCTTCTCCGCATGCTTGTAGTCATGTAAAGTATAAACACCGCATCTCAAAGGAAAAGTAGGCCAAGCCTGCTTTTTAGAAGTCCTAAGAGTCTTGGATGTTCCTGCTGTTGTTATTTGGTAGGCCAATTCGGGAGCTAACAACTTGTCAGGTACATATAGAGGAAGGACATGAGGTGTTGCAAGGCTACCAAAAACCCTTATGTATGTGAACTTGTCTTCCCCAAACCAATTTCCTACAGCGGTTAGGTCAACCTTTGCTTCCGAAGAAATATTTGGGGCAGGCTCATCAAAAATGGCATAATAGATAGGTAACATAAAACCATTACAGATTTGGTACAAATGGTCCTTATAGTGCACCTTCCATAACTTTTGATGATAAATGTGAATTGGCATGGGGTCTTGTGAAGCCCATCTCCACCCAAGTACAGGAAATTCAAAATTGAAACAAAGAGTATCTAAAATATAAGCACTATAATAAAACGGAGGAATAGACCTATCGGTCATGCGAGTTTTTGCTCTAAATTCAAGAACTGCAGTGGCTAATTTATCTGACAGTATGTTTTCTCAATCCATTACTTCACTATTAACTGTCACTTCCATTAAGGGAACCAGTTCAATAGTGAACTTTGTAGAATCATGCAATCCCCAAATTCTACACATCATTGCCTCAGCATAACATTAAGGAGAACATAATGAATTTACAGAGTACTTACCTGAAGATTCACGTTTTTACCTTGCGGGGTTTTGTCTCCACTCCCGAATTGGAGCCGATTCAGTATCATTCTCACTTGCAAACTTCTGCAGAAAGGCTTTATTGTATTTCTTTTGAGGTTTGAGCAAGTGATACATTTTCCTTAAGTCATCAGGCTGAAATGAGCCAAACATCCTCCTGTCAACTGTGCAAAATGTTCTGTTTAAAACCGGGATCCCCTCTACTGCCCATCGCACTACATCAGTGTATGTAAGAATTTTCTCACGTGCTGCTATTCTATGCAGATATGAATCAGCTAAATCTTTAAGGGAAGCCTCTCATTTTCTAGTTGAATCTGCGGTAGCTTGTACTGGTACTGTCTCAGGCTCCTCTGCTTCAATTAAATTATAGATGCTTTGCCAGCTTGTGTTTCCAAGGCCAAGACATGTAGTGTCTGAAATCAAACCCTTTTTGCTCGGATCAGTGGTGGACTGCACTCTTACTGCGGGAGTTGCTGCTGCCACAGATCTCTTGGATTTCTTTCCCATTTGGTTTGAAATTGTTATTTCGGTGGAGCTCTGTGCAAGGAATGAAATCAACGTGATACAGAGAATAGGTAGTGTGAGCAATTATGCAATAATTATATCAATTAGCGAATAATGAAAGGTTATAGTGATACTTCCGCAGATACAATCTCAGGGAAGATCTCGGCATAACTGCTTCATTAATTAGTTGCTTAACCTGTCAATCATGGTAAAGGAGTTTTAAATATCCATCATATCGTTTATATGCCGAACGATTCATTCAAGCATGGCTTGGGTTTTTTGGCGGATAATCAAAAGTAAATCGCTATCATGAACAGGAAGGCTTTAATAATAAAAAATAATAATGCATGCAAGCCTTTTAAATCTATTCTGAAACTCGCGTCTTAATGTATCGCAATCGGGGATGGGCTCAAGTCATATTACTTATGTCATTGCGAAATCGCCGATCGCCGATGGCGATATACTTTATCGCATCAGGAGATTTAAAGCTATCATAAACATGCACTGCGCTACACCTTCTGATTGCCGATAGCGATATCGCATTGGAGATATAGGGGATGGTCTTTCATTATATTCGTTATTTGCCTTTCCTGATATCCGATAGTTGTTTGCTTTTCGGATTAGAGTAAGTTAATGGGTGCATGCATTATTTTTTCTTTGTTGCTGCGATATGCGATCTTGCGATCACTTTATCACAATAATAAAGAATTTTATATTTATTCATAAAACCGATTTCATTATAGTTCAAAAGGTTTATAACATAACATTTCCATTGGACATTTTGATGAAGGATTTTCTAATGATGAGTTGATACCAATTTATTCACACCTCTATGTTTAAAAGGGACACATTTCATATTATAGTTAGAAAGAATTTTTTTATGAAATGGGGGGTTGTTGTACAGCACAACAATTGGCGATTCACTGGGAGAAACAATTATCTTTGAAAAATGTTGAAATACTTAAACTTTCTTTATATAGAAATATTATCTAAGAGGAGAATTCTAATATAACTAGGTATATATAAATTCTGAATATAATAATAGCTATTTCTGCTATTTTCTTTCTTGTTAAAATTAAATACATTCTAAGTTTTAAATTAGCCTTAATTGGTTGATAATGATAAAACAAAGAACGTTTCCAACTTAGCTTTATAATGACTCCTTTGTCATAGGTAGAGCCTCTGCTGCCAGCAAATGTCCATAGTCTCGACAGGGATACCTTTTAACCATTTAATCGTTCATTATCCCATCCATTTCAGAGTATAATTAAAAGAATGAATCCAAAAATATGTCTTCATGTTTTGTATAACTTTTCTTTTATCTTATTTTGTAAGATAAAAAGCCATTGTCCTGGTTTGGTGGCCAACTATTTGACAATGCCATTCATTGGTTGTAATTTAACTGAACAATTTGGCTCGTGATGAGACCCCTTGTCTTATAATTTTAAGCCATTACCCTGTTTTGGTATGCAGTATTGGTAATATCAGTTGAACTATTCCCCAATGATCATGGTAAGCAGGCTTGTAATAAGACCCCTTATCTTTTATATCAAATATATTTTAGAATTACACTCTAAGTAATCATAAACTTTGATGAATGGGATGAACAATTTTCTCCTTAAGAGAGCATGGATGACAGGGAAAGAGCTGAAGATTCTAAGAATGAATCAGTTTTTGTTTTTGTATTGATAACCATTTTTTGGCCATTTGAAAACATTAAAATGATTTACAGTAGTTCTAAATCTTGAGAAGATTTCACAAAAAATAAAATGGGGTTTTAGAATCTAAATATACCTAATTTCCTAAATTTTTTCCTTATGTTTAAGGTTTCCATTTTTAAAAGTAAATATCAAAACTATTTCTTTTGAGAAACTTTTTCAGTATAGCGAAGGCCAATGGAAGACATCTTACAACTTTATTTTCCAATAATCCTAAAAACTTGAACACAAATTTTGCTGATAATTGAATATTTACAAAGGGAGAAGGGGTTACCTCCTCAATTGAATAATTTTTTCAAGATAAGGCCATTAACAGGAAGAGAATCTCTCTTACTTGATAGATCTTGCAATATGAAAGTGGAAGGGCCTATCTTCTCGTTGATTTGAAATGGTCCGAGCCACATTTTCTGGAACATTTTCAGAACTAGATCACCAACTTGTAATTGCTTTGAACTCGATGAAGTTGAATCAAAAGATGACTTGATAATTTGCTGATGTTTTGCATGTATAATTCTAGCTTTTTCCTTTTCTTCTTCTAATTTTAAAATTTGATCATGTCTTAGTTGAATAGAAGATGAGGGACTTTCTTCAATAAACTGCACTAAAGCTAGATATGGAAGTACTAAATTGGTTGGTATGACAACTTCCTTCCCATATACTAGATTAAATGGAGAAGTACCTATGGAAGCCTTCTGTGTTATTCTATCAGGCCATAGTGCAAATATCAAAGATTTATGCCAGTTTTTATGATTCTGCTCAATAGTTCGCTTGATGATTTTGATAAGATTTTTAGTGGTGGATTCTGCTAAACCATTACCTTGGGGATAGTAATTCGCAGAATATTTCAATTTAAACCCTCTTTTGATAGCGAACTCAAACATAGAATTTCCAGAGAAGTAAGATTCATTATAAAAAACAAGAGCGTTTGGGACACCAAACCTGGTAATAATGAATTGATCTATGAACTCTATAATTGCCTCAGAGTTTTTTGTCTTCAGAGGAATTGCTTCAACCCACTTAGTAAAGTAATCAGTGGCGGTAAGGATATACTTATGTTGTTTGGATTACTTTGGAGTGATTTCCCCAATGATATCCAATCCCCATTGCTCGAAAGGTTGTTCAATGCTCACTGATTGCAAAGGGAAAGCTGGTTTTCTTTGTTTTCCATTGGAGATTTGACAACTTCGACATTTCCTTACATATTCGTGAGTGTCTTTGAACAGGGTGGGCCAATAATATCGAGCATGAATAATTTTGTGGGCTATTGTATGAGCTCCAAAATGTCCGCCTGCTGGTCCGTCATGTAGTTCCTGCAAAACTTTTTGCACTTCAGGTTTTTCTAGGCATCTTAATAGAATTGAATCATAATTTTGCCTAAATAGTACTTCATCTACAATTATGAAGTTTTTTGCTTTCAATCTCATGGCACGTTTGTTTTTATAGGAGAGATTAGAAGGCTCCATTTTTTAAATAGAAAATCAGATCTGCATATTGTGATTCAGGATTTGTGATACTTATCGGATTGATTTCTTCAGTATCTTTTGTACCTTCTAGTTCTTGAATATTGGATGCTCCTGCTAACAACCTGCAAAAACCTTGGCCTTTGACAATATTTGCGGGCTTGATTTCTAAGTCATATTCTTGTAATGTTGTGACCCAATTTGCCCTTTTTTCTCCTAATTCCCTTTGAATTAGTGATTGTCTTATTGCTGAAAAAAGAACTATAACTTTTGTGTGATCTTTTAAGAGAAAGGGTCTGTAGTGTTTGGCGGCTTTGTATATAGCAAAGGCTTCCTTTTCAACTTCTGAATAATTAAGTTCAACACCTTGAAGATTTGAACTGTAAAATGAAATTGGTGCCTCCAAGTTTTGATCATTAATCTGAGTCAGCACTGCTGCATAAGACGAGGTGGATGCGAGAGTGTACAGTATGAAATGACTTGAAAAATTGGGAGTGCTTAAAGCAGGGGCGTTAATTATTGATTGTTTGATAGAATCAAATGCCTCTTTTTCTGTAGATCCCCATTTAAACACCGAATTTTTCTTAATCATTGATTGCAATGGCAAAATAATCTGGGAAAAATCTGGAACGAATCGTTTAACAAAGTTAATTTGACCCAAAAATGACTACATGGATTTTTTATTATGAGGGAATGGAATATCAGAAATACCTTTAATTCTATCTGGATCAATACAAATACCATCTTTTGAAACAATGAAGCCCAAGAGCTTTCCTTGATTAAGAGCAAAAAAGGACTTTTTTGGATTGAGCGAGATACCATACCTTTTGCAGTGTTCAAAGATTTGTTTTAAATCATGTAAATGATTAGACCTTTTCTTGGAAAATACAGTAATATCATCTAAATAGACAACTACTGTTTTATTGGTCAATCCTTTGAATGCTATATCCATTGCTCTTTGGAATGTGGTTTCTGCATTGATAAGTCCAAAAGGCATTTTGTGGTAAGCATAAGTTCCCCACTTAGTTCTGATGGTAGTTTTAATTCTGTCATCAAGATGGACCAAAATCTGGTTATATCCTGAAAAACCATTTAAAAAGGACATTAACTCAAAACCAGCTACTGAATGGAGTGTCTGCTCCATGGTAGGTAAAAGGAGGTTATCCTTTTGGCTTGCTTTATTAAGATTTCTGAAATCTATGCAAATCCTGACGTTGCCATTTTTCTTTTTAACTGGCACCATCTTGGACACCCAGTTTGAATGTTTGACAGGAAAAATGATCTTAGCCTTCAAGAGTTTGTTTAGTTCAGTTTTTATTTGACTCTCTAGGTTAGGATGAATTTTCCTTAACTTCTGTTGCACTGGGTTTTGTTCAGAAAGCATTGGAATAGTATGCTGAACAATCGATGCATCATATGTTTTCAAATAATCATATTTCCAAGCGAAGACATATTCATTTTTTTGTAATAACCTAATGAATGTTGTTCTTTCTTCTAAAGAAATTCCTAATCCCAAATTGATGTTTTGAGGGTTTTCCTCAGTACCTAGGTTTATCAATTCAAATCTTAAAGTGGAACCCTAGAGCTTTGAATTGGTCACCTGCTTAAACCTGTCTTTAATATCATAAAGATATTCTAGCTTAACCACTGGTTTTGGTATTGAGTTTTCTTCTTGCTTTTCCTTCATTTGGAGGCTATGATCACTTTCATCAATGATTTGATCATCATAGGACTTGTCAGAAGTCAAGAAATTTAAAATGTCTTCGTCATGATTGAACACTCGCCAATTGGTGACATTGTTGGGAATTGATGGTCTAAAAATTAACTCTACTGAAAATCTGTATGGGCTGTCACCTTTGGAAGGTAGGAGTTTGGAAGAAACACTAGCTAGTAAGTCTGCTGCTGCATTCTAGGATCTAGGGATAGGAGAAATATTGAATGCTAAAAATTGAGATATGAGTTCCTGCACCAAAGACTGATAGTATTTGAGATGACTAGAAAGACAGTGAATTGTATTTCTAAGTTGTTTTATAAAAATTTCTTAATCACCAAACACTTTCAAGTATTGAACTTTAATACCAATAGCTTTGTAGAGTCCTTGAACTAAGGCCTCATATTCAACCGCATTATTTGTGCATTCAAATTCCAATCTACATGATAACATAGTTTTTTCTCCTTCAGGGCTAACTAAAATACACCCTGCTCCTGCACCTTCACTAGATTTAGACCCATCAAAGTATAGTGACTAAAATAAGGTATTATCAACAATTTTATTTACAGTTTCCTCAGCAATATTGACACATCTTGATCTATCGGTTTGTGAAAATTTTTCAATTTGGGATGTGAAATTATTAACTGGGAAAGGAGATGGTTGGGCAGTGAAATTGCCAAAGAATCATTCAGATGATTAATTCCCCAAAATATTGTTATTGAATGCTATTGGTTGATTCTCCTATTCAAATTCAATGACATTATGGGTCATATGTTTCTCCCGATCGATTTTAATTTGATTTGGCTTTCCTTTATAAGGTAGCCACATATGGGACCAATCGGTAGAAATATAACCATGGAGTTTCTCAGACCAGTCTCTACTCAAAATTAAACCGTAAAATTCAGGTATATCAGCGATTAAAATATCAATTCTCTGAACCACTCGTGGATGAGTTGATAACCTGATAGTTACAGAGTTGATTTCCCCTAAAACCTGGACCTTATTTCTATCCAACTGTATAATATGAATTGCAGACTTTTGGGGTTCAATGTTCAATTTGGAACAAACTGAAGCTGGCATTATTTTAGAGGATGCCCCTGAGTCAATCAAACAATTGTGTAAATTTTTATTATAAATCTCATAGGTCAAGAGAAAAGGGGGAGTATGAGAATTTGATCTGTCTCCGATTAAAACTACATCAGTATCTTCTACTCTATGAGGAGGTGGTTGACCTGAACCATTTGCAGCTTTGGAGAACGCAGAATTAGGAAGAGGTGAAGAAGGTACTGCATTTAGTTCCTTAAGAAGTAATTCCTGCTGATGTTTGAGTTTCCTAAGTTCAAACATAGTAATGTTTGCCTTTGTTTTCTTCATATCATCGATAATATTGTAATCCATTGAATCTGATACTACCAACGTCTTAGATGTTGAGGGTATATTTGAAGATGATGGTTGATTTTGGGATGTTATTGCCACATATTTCTTTGTGGGAACCTTTTCTTTTATAGTAGTGGTAATTGCATTCCTTTTCTTTGATACTCACTGAACAGGTTCAAGAGTACCTTTACTCCTGGTAGTCACTGGAAAAGCTTCATGTTCATTTTCTGTATTGGAGTTAGGTAAAATGAAGTCCCACATCCCATGGCATTCGACAATCTCCTCTTCTTCGAGTTCCTCAGATGGCAAGATTGTTTCATCTTCTTCTTCCTCTTCGGGATCTGAGTCTGCATTAGATATAGCATTTGGTGGTTTTGACTCAGGTTTCTTAAAATTTCTAAATGGCCTCTTTGTTGAAGTTTCAGCTACTTTGATTTCAACCATTTCATTTGACATAGTCTTGAGGACCTTTTGCAGACCCTCTATATCATATGGATGTTTAGGGGTTTTCTTCTTTGGATCATCTTTAAAAGAAACTTTTTTGGGTTTTCTATCTTCAAGAGAATATTTCTTTTCTAAAGCAATAATGCGTTTCTCTACAAAAAGCACCTCTTTCATGTTTTCAGCTAAAGTTGGTTTTGCAGCTCTATCTACAAAAATGGCTATATTTGAAGGTAGGGTTGTTATATACCATTCGCTTCTGATTTGCTCACTTGTATTAGAGTCGGTTGGAATCTTATTCAGGAGTTTATTGAAACATGGATTGAATTCCTTGATAGGTTCTTTAGATTCTATCCTAAGATTCGAAAGATCGTTGATTAATGTTGCTAAAGATCTATCATCGCCATACTTAGTGAGAATTTGTTCTTGAAAAATGTTCCAGCTGGTAATGGATCCAGAGGGCAGGGAAAAATACCAAGACCCAGCTGATCCTTGTAAAGTATAAGGGAAAAGCCTAACGACAACATCTTCCTCTGTAACTCCTTTTACATTAACTGATAACATGAAATTGTTAATATGTTCTTCGACTAATGTTCCGGCATCTGGATTAAATTTCGGCAACCATTTTTCAGGAGAATCTGGCAATGGGTGCAATGGTGCAGGCATAGTGACTGCACCAGGACTATTCCATGGATTCTGAGCCATCATAGAACAAATAACAAATGATATTGCTGGTGAAATTCCAGATGTTTGGGAAGGAGTTGATATTGAAGATTGAATAGGTTGGGATGTTGAAGTTGCTGATCCCTGCTGAACAACAATGTGTAATGGAGGTGTGGATGGTTGACTTTGCATTGGAGAAGATGAAATGGAGGACGATGATGAGAAAGTCTCACTGTCCGATCCTTCAGTGTTCTTTTTAGCCCTTTTCCTTTTCGGTAAAGGTAACTCACTAGGTTCAATACCGAGCTTTCCACTTTGAAGTCTGGTGAGAGGGTGAGGTAGATTGAATTGTGAAGTCTCACTGCCTTGAGATACTTCAGATTTCTGTGGTGATATCGAAAATCCTTGGATTTTCTAGATGAGAGATTGAACCTCAAGAGACTCAGGACTTAATCGATCTGGAGTATGGTGGGATTGAGCAGTGGTAGTTGACTCCTCTTCTTCGCATTTGAATACTGGTGTTCCAGAATGCAAATGAGAGGTCTGAGGTGAGGTGGAGGGAGATTTACTCTCAGAAAGGCCTATAGGTTTTGGTTTTCTTGCCATTCATAGTTCATGCCCTCCTTCTAGCGCCAAAAATGTTGATGCCTCGAAAAATAGCTGCAACAACATTGGGGAAAACCACTCAGTCTGGACCTTAAAGGAAACTCGTTTTCCGTTTGGTGTGGTGGCTCCGACTGGAAATAATGGGACCAGTTTCCCAATAATGAATAAAAGGGGATGGATAAATGGGTGGTTCTCTAATATAATGATAATGGATGAATGATTTAATCTAAAAAGTAAAAATATGAATAACTATCCTTTCCCGGGAATTTTCTTCTTTTAGTGTAACGTTTGATAATATTTATCCACAAACAGACATATAGATGACTCTATTGGTAAACAAAGACATTTATTCATATGATAATTACTTTGTTCAAGTAGTTGAACAAAGTAATCATTAAAACATTATTACACTATCCTTTATATATCAATGATACATATATGACTAAAAGAATAACACTCCTTAAACATTCAATAGTGAAAAATATAAGGATTGTTGTTAAAAACACATACATATATCCAATGATAGCAAGATTAAACAAATGACAATTCACATGAAAAAATGAAACAAGATCATAGATAATAGTACCATATGTTATTTGGATCACTCCTGATATCAATCGCATTCAAATTTATTTTTCCAACTTAGAAACACTTTCACATCAAGGCAATAGTGCACATCCCATCAAAGCTTTCTTCGCTAGAATTCGGAATACTGGCCCAGTCTTTATAAAAGAAATATACCAGAAGCACAATAGTGCAACTTCCAGATTTGAGTTTATACAAAAACTGAGGACCCTTTCTAAATGCATGAAAGGGTCTATAAATACTAATTAAGCTAACTAACTACATAAATAAAATGTTATTAACTGGTACAACTAAATAATGAGCATCTTCTCAACAATAGGTTTGTTTGCAGTCGGCAACATGATTCATTGTTTCGGATGATCTCCTTTTGATTTGAGCTGGCAGATTGCAAGCATCGGTTCCAATTCTGGAGGATGAGCGAGACGAGAATGTAGTTGAGCTGAGTATGTGGCATCATGGATTTCAGGAGTGATACAACCGATCGCATTAGTTAAACATTTGAGGGTGGCCCTTTGACTGTATGGTTTTACTAAGAAAAACCAATAGGTATCCCAAGTTAAACTTTGGATGTCGGCAATTAATCTTCCATTCTTCTCCAATTCTTGATTGCATGCTTGTTCCAATGTTTTGGCTAATAGAAATTTACTTAGAGTGCATCGCGAAATCATGTTAGACAGATAAAGAGTGTTATTGATTAACTCAATTAAATTACTTGTAGATAATCTGCATCTGGAAATTTCTCTCTCTACTTTCATCAGATGTGACTGTCATTCTAAGAAAATCATCTCCTTGTGTGACTCTAGAATTTTAGGTAGATTTGCGACCTACCCTTGTTCTGTTCCTTTTTCTGCTCTTTCTCCTCCTCTTGTTCTTTTCCTTTTTTAAGAATCTTCCCTACAATAGGAGATTTGTTAATGATTTGTTGTTCAGGCTCACTTGACTGTGTTGTTGGGGTAGTAGCTAATAAGTCCAGAGGTAGAGTTTGCAACCTCTGTTCTCTGAGCCTATTGAATTCTACTAGCCTTTCATAATTATATCTCATTTTGGCCAGCATTTGTACTTGGAATAATGATTTCGCCGAAGAAAACAGATCATCAAATTCATCTTTTTCATGATGAAACCTTGTAAGTTTGGCTTGTTCAAGCACAGTATAGGCAACTTTCTTGGATCGAATTGCCTATTAGGAATGGTTGCAAGATTGACCATGTTTATTTTCTCTGCCTCCTTCTCCACATGCTTGTAGTCATGTGAAGTATAAACACCACATCTCAAAGGAAAAGTAGGCCAAGCCTACTTTTTAGAAGTTAAAAGAGTCTTGGATGTTCCTGCTGTTGTTATTTGGTAGGCCAATTCTCGGGCTAACAGCTTGTCAGGTACATACAGAGGAAGGAAATGAGGTCTTGCAAGGCTACCAAAAACCCTTATGTATGTGAACTTGTCTTCCCCGAACCAGTTTCCTACAGCAGTTAGGTCAACCTCTGCTTCCGAAGAAATCTTTGGGGCAAGCTTATCAAAAATGGCATAATAGATAGGTAACATAAAACCATTACAAATTTGGTACAAATGGTCCTTATAGTGCACCTTCCATAAATTTTGATGATAAATGTGAATTGGCATGGGGTCTTGTGAAGTCCATCTCCACCCAAGTATAGGAAATTCAGAATTGAAACAAAGAGTATCTAAAATATAAGCACTATAATAAAATGGAGGAATAGACCTATCGGTCATGCGAGTTTTTACTCTAAATTCAAGAATTGCAGTGGCTAATTTATCTAACAGTATGTTTGCCCAATCCATTACTTCACTCTTAACTGCCACTTCCATTAAAGGAACCATTCAATAGTGAACTTTTCAGAATCATGCAATCCCAAAATTCTACACATCATTGCCCCAGCATAACAGTAAGGAGAACAAAATGAATCTACATAGTACTTACTTGAAGATTCATGTTTGTGCCTTGCAGGGTTTTGTCTCCACTCTCGAATTGGTGCCAATTCAGTGTCATTCTCACTTGCGAACTTCTCGAGAAAGGCTTTATTGTATTTCTTTTGAGGTTCGAGCAAGTGATACATTTTCCTTAATCCATCAGGCTGAAATGAGCCAAAGATCCTCCCATCAACTGTGCAAAATGTTCTGTTTAAAACCGGGATCTCCTCTACTGCCCATCGCACTACATCAGTGTATGGAAGAATTTTCTCACGTGCTGCTATTTTGTGCAAATATGAATCAGCTAAATCTTTAAGGGAAGCCTCTCATTTTCTAGTTGAATCTGCGGTAGCTTGTACTGATACTATCTCAGGCTCTTCTGCTTCAATTAAATTATAGATGCTTTGCTAGCTTGTGTTTCCAAGGCCAAGACACATAGTGTCTCAAATCAAACCCTTTTTGCTCGGTCCTGGATCAGTGGTGGACTGCACTGTTACTGCGGGAGCCGCTGTTGCGAAAGATCTCTTGGATTTCTTTCCCATTTGGTTTGAACTTGTTATTTCGGTGGAGATCTACGCAAGGAATGAAATCAATGTGATACAGAGAATAGGTAGTGTGAGCCAATATAAAATAATTATATCAATTAGCGAATAATGAAAGGTTATAGTGATACTTCCGTAGATACAATCTCAGGGAAGATCTCAGCATAACTGCTTCATTAATTGGCCACTTAATCTGTTAATCATGGTAAAGGAGTTTTAAATACCCATCATATCATTTATATGCCAAATGATTCATTCAAGCGTGGCTTGGGTTTTTTGGTGGATAATCAAAAGTAAATCACTATTGTGAACGGGAAGGCTTTAATAATAATCCAAAATAATGCATGCAAGCCTTTTAAATCTATTTTGAAACTTGCATCTTAATGTATCGCAATCGGGGATGGGCTCGGGTCATATTACTTATGTCATTGCAAAATCGCCGATCGCCGATGGCGATATACTTTATCACATTGGGAGATTTAAAGGTATCATAAACATGCGCTGCACTACACCTTTCGATTGCCGATAGCGATATCGTATCGGAGAAATAGGGGATGGTATTTCATTATATTCGTTATTTGCCTTTCCCGATATCCGATAGTTGTTTGCTTTTTGGATCAGAGTAAGTCAATGGGTGCATGCATTATGTTTTCTTTGTTGCCGCGATATGCGATATTGCGATCCCTTTATCGCAATAATAAAGAATTTTATATTTATTCATAAAACCGATTTCATTATAGTTCAAAAGGTTTATAATATAACATTTCGATTGGACCTTTTGATGAAGGATTTTCTAATGATGTGTTCAAACCAATTTATTCACACCTCTATGTTTAAAAGGGACCCATTTCATATTATAGTTCGAAAGAAAAATTTTATGAAATGGGGGGTTGTTGTACAGCACAACAGAACATTAGATGAAATAAACCATTTCTTGTTGTACCCACATTCTCAAAACTTTAAGAATGCCTTATAGCATTAAGAATTACATTTGCACAAATAAGACAATGGGGCCATAAACGATCAAAAATGGGTTTAACAGGATTGATCGTCAATGTTCTTGTCCAAATAGACATTGTTCAAACTGCAAAGCCACAATCTATGGTAAAAAAAACAACAATTTTTGTTGCATTCAAAAGATGATTGGAATATAAAAATGCATTTCAAACAGGAAAAGTCCATGTGCATATTGTCATGACAACATTTAAGGAACTATGTTCTTGACACCATTATAAAGTTGGAAACATACACATAATTAAAAATTGGGATAACATCCTACAATCAACTACCTCAAACACTCCAATTTGAAATAGTGACATTGGAGACAAAAATGAAACAAGTAGTGATTTGGAAAATGAAATGCCAACTCAAACATTGGTGCACGGATACATAGGATCCCAATGCATCCAAGATTTAAAAGACAAGACGATTAAACTTGCTCTAGCTGAAGGGCAATGTCCACTTGGAATTTTTAGAGACAAATATGCAAAAGAAATGAACTTTTCGACCCTCTTTTTTGGAGACCCACGTGATGGTGACATTGTAGAAAGATTTCACTACCAAAAAATTGCACAATGGGAGTTAATGCACCATATTGGTGACTTCTCTTACCACACAACAAATTTGTTTTTCTAAACATTGTGAATAATAATTGAAAATGTCCTTTCATGCATTTCAATAAGAATCAGTAAAGGGAAATTAAAAGGAAGAAAGTTACTATGAAAAGACGTTAAATACAAAGCAAACTTGGACAATATTCTTAAAATTGACATTGGTTACATCGATTTTAAGAACATAAGAATCTCTCCTAATTACGTACAACAAATGAAGAAAAATATATTTTCCATGATATGTCAACAAGGCCCTCCAACGTTCTTCGTCACATTTACAAGTGTTGAACATCGATGGGCTCCATTGGTCAATACACTGACCAAATTACATAGCAAGAGGAAAAAAAAGAAAACATATTGAAATAATAGAAGACTATAACATTGATTATCTCATAAGAAATAATCCAGTAACTTGTACTCGTTATTATAGGCATAGAATTAATTCCTTAAAAAATTGATATCTAAAGAAAAAACATTCTTCAGAGAGATAGTTGATTACTACTTTGTAACTGAATTTCAAAATAGAGGAAGCAAATATGAACATGGATTGTTATGGGTAAAAAATGCACCAATATATGGAGTCAATAGTAATTCTGACATTCAAAACTTCATTGACAATTACTTGACTTGTAGCACAAATCATCTTGATCCACAACTTGCAAAAATACATGAACACCACCATACAAGAAGTTGGAGAAAAAACTCACATTGCAGATACAGCTTCCCAATGCCACCCATGAGAAGCACAAAAGTTCTTGAACCAATTGCATTGGTAGTTGTGACATTAAATAAAAAATAAAAATAAATCATATATAACATATTGGAAAAGAAACAATATAATAGCAACAACACATTTGATGAGTTTTTTGATGAATTGCATTTAAGTGAAACTGATTACATCTTGGCAATACAAAGTACATTGAAGTCACCAATGATTTTATTGGAACAAAAACCCTCACACACTTGGAATAATAGCTTTTCCAATAATATGCCAGAGCTATGGAATGCAAATATTGATGGCCAATTTGTCCTTAATGCATATGTAGCTGCATCATATTGCACTTCTTACATTACAAAAGTTGACAAATAAATGAAAAATGAATTTAAAAGCATAAGAAGAGAACATGAAAAGAGCAAGCTAAATTCTATTGAAATGATACGCTCATTGGGAAATGCTTTGCTTAATCTCTAACAGATCTCAGCTCAACAAGTAGTCCATATAACACTTTCTCTTCCATTGAATCATAGTTCACAAGAATGCATATTCATAAACACAACACCGATGGACGAACATAAATTTATCCTCAAACTAGCGTTCCTGCTAAAACAAGAAGATGACAACTCGAAAATGTCATGTGTAGTTCCATTATTGATTATTATATCAATCAACCGAATGCTATGAAACATATATGCCTTGCTGAATTTGCTTCAATATACAACAAAAATGGCACACCCATTTCAAAAATGAAAAAACCAAAGGTCATATGATTCGTGAAATACAAAAAACATACTCACTATGAAAACTATTGTAGAGAAAAGCTTTTTCTATATGACCTATTTGAAAAAAAGTAGAAGTACATTGATACAAAACTTTCTATCATGGGAAGTTGCTTATATGTTACATGACAACACAATAAAAAAAAATGAGTCCAATTTCACTTATAATATCAATCCATTATAGGGTGATTTAGAAAATTACATTTAAGATATCCAAAATAGCACCATAGATCCCATTGATATAATGAAAAAGAAAAGACCCACTGAAAAATTAGCGAAAAATATGACTTGGAAATAGATTTACAACATTCCCATTGCCATGAAAGAAAAAGACAACTAAATATCGGATTCCACTTACTTGAGCATCCATTTCTACTCAAAAATGCAAAATATCACAGATTAAGAAGAATGCTCAATAGAGAACAACAAGCAATTACCAAAGACATTGCAACGAAGAAGCATATGGACAGTACAAAGCACTATATTTATTCATGACCTGAGGAACTGGAATTGGAAAAACATTCACAACAAAAGTAATCTTCCAAATAGTCATGTAGTGATCCAGGTGGATATTGGTGGCCACCCACCTATCCCACTTGGACCCCCACAATTTTATCTTTCAGTTTCCTTATTTGTAGCACAATTTACTATTTTTAACAGTTTTTCGAGTCCTGAACTTTCGGAGCCATTTTGAGGCCTTAAACGATGTTTTTTGGGAAATCTGGGAGCCACATGGCTCATTAAATGAAAGTTTCTCTTGCGAAAGTTATAGTCCTCAAATAGATATTTCTAGTGAGCTATTGTGCGTGTCAACAAAGATCGTATGCCAAAGTTATGACCACAGGAAGTTGATGTACCAATTTACCCAAACGGGACCCATAGTTTGGCGTTTCATCTCCTAGGGTTAGGTTTTTGGACGTTTAGGGTTCCCCATTATTTCTCATCAATAAATAGGCCTTCAAGCCTCATTGTTGTAATTTTTAACCCCGTACAGAAATTACCTGCATACAAATTCTAAAACATAGAAAAATAAACAATGTGAGAGCATAACACATAAAGCACATATACACACAGATTTTCCCACTGGATCCCAAAACCAGGACTACTAGCGTGATTTTTCATTATGTGTCTTTCAATGCATATTTATACATGACAAAGCATCCAATACCATGGACTGAAAACCATCGTGTCCAAAAAACGTGTGCGAAAATCATGCACAAAACCATAGCTGGGTCTGCCCAACCTAACATAGGGTCCAAAACCAAAATTTTCCAGGGCATTACCCCTGACCCCATAAAGTGGGGTTACCGGTATGCCTCAAACCCCTTGTGAAACCCCCCCCCGCTACGCAATTGCCGCAACAAAGTAGAGGATCCTCCCCCCTCCTAACCCACCATTTAACTACATGGGCTAGTTGTGCAAAGAATATAACACAATCCAACATTCTCCCGCTTGTTGTTTTCTTTCCGCAGGTGGCCACAAGAGAGCTTAGTCATTTTTCCAGCCCTGAAATGCCCATTGTCTCTCTACACCAAGAGAACTTCTCAGAGCTCATAGATTTTGTCAATGCATCTGCAATATTCTTCAAAGTGTCCACCTTTACCAGTAACACCTTTTTGTCTTCTATCATATCCCTCACAAAGTGATACTAAACATCAATGTGCTTTATCTTTGAATGATATGCGGGGTTCTTTACCAAGAAAATTGCACTTTGGCTGTCACAGTCTATACTTATAGCTCCCTGTACTAACCCCATACTTGAACACAATCTCTACAACCAAACTGCTTCCTTGCTTGCATGAGTTGCTACCACGTAATTTGCCTCTGTAGTTGATAGTGCCACTACAGATTGTTTCTTACTTATCCAATTGACTGCACCTCCAAATAGGTTAAACACATACCCACTTGTAGATCTTCTCTGGTCCAGATCTTTAGCCCAGTCTACATCAACAAAGCCACGAATATCCAACATTCTATCCAATCCTGGTCTTCCTTGGTAGCACAAACCATAATCACTAGTGCCACGCAAATACCTAAAAACCTGCTTCACTACTATCTAGTTCTCCTTCCTTGGTTTTGAAATAAACCTGCTCAATACTCCCACTACATGTGCAATGTCTGGTCTAGTACAGACCATCGCATACATCAGGCTACCGACTGCACTTGCATATGAAACACGGGACATTTCCTCTTCCTCTTCTTGTGTCTTGGGACACTGTTCAACAGATAGCCTCACACCTATAGGAATAGGAACCTTCACCGATTTACTATCCTAATATTAAAGCTCTGCAATATTATCTCAACATCCTTCCTCTGGTTTAACCAGAGCTTCCTCTTTACCCAATCTCTTTTAATTTCCATGCCCAAAATATAGTTTACAGCACCAAGATCTTTCATGTCGAAGTTGGAGGACAATTGGGTCTTCAAATTCTGGATAATTTCTTTGTCATTTCCAACCAGCAACATATCATCCACATACAAGACCAGATAAATAGCACGGTAACCAATTAATTTAAAATACACACAATGATATGCTTTGCTTCTAGTGAAGCCAAGTGCTCGTATAAATGTATCAAATTTCTGATACCACATCCTTGGTGATTGTTTTAACCCATACAGAGACTTCTTTAACTTGCATACTAGTTCTTTCTTACTCTTCACCGCAAAGCCTTTAGGTTGCTTCATGTAGATTTCCTCTTCCAGATCCCCGTTAAGAAATGTTGTCTTCACATCCATTTTTTCTACCTCAAAATCAAAAGCAATAGCAATAGATAAAAGTAATCTAATAGAAGTTACCTTGGCAACAGGAGAAAAAATATCACCAAAATCAATTCCCGACACTTGGGAATAACCTTTTGCTACCAACCGAGCTTTGTATTTCTCCACCTTTCCTTGTGAATTTGTCTTCTTCTTGAACACTCATTTGCTGCCAATGGGTTTCCTTACAACTGATAACTCCACGAGATCCCAAGCCTCATTTTTGTACAAAGATGCCATTTCATCAACCATGGCCTCTTTCCAGAGTTTTCCATCCTCTGAATCTACTACTTCTTTCATGGTTCTGGGATCATCATTAGTAATAGATAAAGAAAAATTTGAACAAAAAGCAGATGGACTATACCTTTCTGGTTGCCTTCTTTCTCAAACTGATCTTCTCACACCCGGAGTTTGTGGTTCTTCATCTTCGATTCCTCCTTTGCCGTAGAGTAGGATTCTTCCTCCTTTAGCTCAAGCTCTATATTCTCAGGTTCCTTTGGTTGAACTTCATGTTTAATAACATCTTTTACCTCTCTGAACACCACATCTTGGCTATACACAACCTTCCTTGTTACTGGGTTCCAAAGCTTATAACCCTTTAAACCATCCTTATACCCAATCAAGATGGACTTTTCAGATTTACTATCCAACTTGGTTCATTTCTCCTTTGGAACATGTACATATGCATCACATCCAAATACCCTCAGATGTGAAAGAGAGTGCTTCTTACCAGTCCATACCTCTTGTGGAGTCTTATCCTCCAACGCTGCTGAAGGTTATCCGTTGACCAGGTAACATGCTATCTCCACTGCCTCTACCCAGAATTCCTGTCCTAACCCGACACCACTGAGCGTGCTTCTTGCCCTTTCCATCAACGTCTTGTTCATTCTTTCTGAAACTCCATTTTGCTGAGGTGTATATGGAGTAGTCTTCTACCATGCTATACCACACTTCTTACAGAATTCTTTAAATTCCTTGTTGCAAAACTCTCGACCATTATCTATCCTCAACACCTTTATCTTCTTCTCTATCTGATTTTCCATAAGAGCCTTAAATTCTTTCAACCTACCAAAGACTTTAGATTTCTTCTTAAGGGAATATATCCATGTATTCCTTGATAAGTCATCTATAAACGATACATAGTACATAGACTTACCCAGTGATGGAATCTTCACAGGTCCAAACACAACACTGTGCACAAGCTCTAATATCTATTACGCCCTCTTGCTACCAAAGGGGAAACTCACTCGATTTTTCTTCCCATATACACAATTTTCATAGAAATCAAAATCCATAGAGCTATTACTCATACCTTCTACCATACCTTTACCATGGAGTATTCAAAGGCCCTTCTCTCCAATATGTCCAAGCCTTTGATGCCACAACATGGTCTTCTCTCCAGAGACCACTATATTTTTTGCTCCACTTTCAGGAACCATAGAACTGTTGCACCCATCAATAACAGTGTTACCTTGGATCTTGTACAGAGTTCCAATATGAACTCCCCGCATCAATACCAGTGATTCCCAAACCATCTTGCAGGTATCCTTCTCGAACATTGTTTTTACACTTGCACCATCTAACTTGCTTATAGAAATTAGACTTTTCGCCAATGCAGGAATATGAAGATCACCCAGAAGTGTTCTAACCCTTACACCTTGCAATTTCAACTTGACTTTTCCGCAACCAGCAATTCTAGCCTTCCTATCATCCCCCAAGAATAAATCACCACCATCATATTTCTCATACTCGTAGAACCACTTTCTATAGAGAGTGAAGTGAAAGGATGCACCTGAGTCAAATAAGCATGCTCATGATCTACATGTGTACTTGAAGAAGCTAAGTACACATCCCCACCTTCATCTGAAGTGGTTTTTGCCTCTGCATAAGTAGCATCATCAGATCCCTTTCCTTTATCGAGAGCTTTAGATTTACAGTCCCTTTTGTAGTGCCCTTCCTTTCTAAATTTCTAGCACACCACCTTTACAAGTTTTCCTGGAGATTTAGATCTCCCTTTAGATTTATATCTCACACTCGAAGACTTTTTTTGTTTCCGTTCTGGGACCATCCTCGTATAGACAAAGCATCACCATTTTGGATCTCTATATTTTTCCGTCTCATCTCCTCCGTCAGAAAGGATGAGACTATTTCATCAAACTTCAAGGCTATTGCATTACTACCTATTGCAATAACTAGACTATCCCATGAATCTGGTAGACAACACAACAAACTGATGCACTTATCTTCATCCAAAATTTTAATATCAACAGATAATAACTGACTTACCATAGTATTAAATGCATTCAAATGTTCTATCATCGAGTCTCCATATTTCATCCTCAGGTTATACAACTTTTCCGCAGGAACAATTTATTCACCAGAGACTTAGATTGGTATAAAGTCCCTAACTTGTCCCACAAAGCCTTTGCCGTAGCTTCCCCTGATACATTCAACAATAATAAATCTGATACACACAATCGTATTATTCTCTTTGCCTTTCGATCCAACTTCTTCCATTCTTCATTGGAAACTCCCATTGGTTTAGTACCTAGATCTACTGTGATCCACTGATATTTATCCACCAACATATCCTCCATCTTGAGTTTCCACAACTCAAAACTCTCACCATTAAATTTCTCGATCTCTATCTTTCCACTGCTCACCATCTTCTTTCACCACCAAAATCAATCTTGCAGATCGCCCACTGAACAGGGTCTACCATAGGCCCGAGCAAAACTGCTCAGCAACAAAGGCATCCCCTTGAAGCCAAAACTGTTCTGATACCAAATATAAGTTTTAACCCCATACAGAAATTACCTGCATACAAATTCTAAAACACAGAAAAATAAACAATGCAAGAGCATAACACATAAAACACATATACACAAATATTTTCCCACTGGATCCCAAAACCGGAACTACCAGCTTGATTTTTCATTATGTTCCTTTCAATAAATATTTATACATGCCAACGCATCTAATACCATGGATTGAAAACCATCGCATCCAATACCATGGACCGAAAACCATCGTGTCCAAAAAACATGTGCGAAAATCATGCACAAAACCATAGGTGGGTCTG
>APFE031086727.1:210754-237992 GCA_000404065.3 Pinus taeda
TGGCCCGCCCGCTACACAATCGCCGCAACGAAGGGGGGGTTTTTCCCCCCTCCTAACCCCCTGTTTAACTACATGGGCTAGTCATGGAAACAATATAACACAACCCAAAAATTGTAACATAGTTCAGAGAAATGTAGCCACCACATCTCTTCTCAGAGATAAGCTACCATCGCTCTAGCTAGTTTATTTCCATTTATGTTTATAAGCATATTTCAGTATTTTACAGTAACAAAATGAAGTATTTTTTATGTTGCATCTCTGTATGTATGGTTATATATGTAATCTTTTGCATTCCTGCTTAAATCCGGATCAGTGGTATCAGAGCGATCTACTTTTTCTCTGTTTTTCTTTGCATGTCCCCAATGAGGTTGAGATATAAGGAGCTAGGGCTCGATCTGGTTGAACCTTTGCAAGATCAGCCTTGCAAACCCCGACGACCTCCCATGAAAAATGAAAAGAAAGATGAGGGGGCAAGAGATCCTATCAAAATCTTGCTTGAAGAAGCCCTCGAGCAACAAAGGAACGCGATGATGGAAAGCTTCACCTAGATCCTTCAGCGGATACCCAGAGGCGACACATAGGATTCCAACAACTACTCTAGAAACACCACACGCTTTAAGGTACAAGTTAATTTTGGAATCCCCATATTTGAGGGTTAGATAGACACAGATGACGTAGATAAATGATTAATTTGTTGGATGAGTATTTTTATGTTCATGATTTTGCCAGTCGGAAAAAATATTATTTTCGCTCTTCTCAAAGTAGCTCCCCACATCAAGGACTGGTGGGGAACCTACTGTGACTGGAAGGATGAAAGTACAGGGTCACTATTTTTAGCCACACCCACTTGGAATTCATTCTAGGATGCCATCAAGGAGCAGTACTACCCTGTCAAAATATATGAGGACAAATACATAAAGTGGACGACATTGCGACAGGGAAGGGACCAAGATGTGTCATAGTTCACAAATATTTTTCATACCCTTCACACATAGTTGGGTATCAAGGACTCTGAGTTGCATTTGCTACTCAAATACCACAGTTGCCTACGCAGATACATCCAGGATGAGATGGATTTCTTGAACATCTCCTCGCTCGACACGGTGTACCGATACACTGTCAAAATCAAGCAGAAGTTTAAACAAAAGAAGCGAGACTTTGGATCTGCAAATCCGAAGACCAAAGGACAAAGCCAAGACGAGGTGACCCAAGACAACCCATAGAAGCTACAAGAAAATAACAACACCACAAAGTCGAAGAAGGACACAGGAAAGTGGTGTGAGTTCCACAAGAACCCCACTCACAACACAAGCAAGTGTGAGACCAAGTAGTTACTGGTGGCTGAGTTGAAGGCTTCAGAATCAGATGCAAGTTCCAATCCTAAGTCAAAACCTAACAAGGGGAATGGAAAAGGGAAGAAAATCATTTATGTGGAGCCCAGCAACACTGTAGCCATTGCCAAGATCCACAAGAATGAGCCCAAAGATCCAGAGGAGGGGGAGCATCTTTTCCACTCACATATGTGGGTGAAGGGTTCACCGTTGCAATTCATTTTTGATCCCAGGAGCCAAAAGAACCTCATTTCAGTAAACGTCATGAAGCGTTTAGGCATGTCGACTACACCAGACCTGCAGCTGTACAATATTGAGTGTTGTCACCAAGGACGAGATCTCCGAGTTCGCTAGTAGTGCCGCCTTATTTACAACATCAAACCCTTCACAGATGAGGTATTGTGTGATGTTACACCTCTAGATGTTTGTGATGTATTATTAGGGAAACCATACTTATGGAGGTGACATGTTGTGTATGAGTCAAGGCCTCGCGTGATCATTATTTCTATGTAATTCATTATGCATGATACCAGAGGTAGCCCCACCTACTGCCACCTCTTTAACAACTGCTAAGAAATGCAACAAGCTCATCTCCCAGACTAGGAAATTCATTTTCTGTTTGGTTCACTCCCAAAGTAAGGGGAATATCATTGCCACCTCCATGACCCCCATGAAGGGTTCCTCCATGTAGCAACAACAACATATGGATACGGTCATGAAAGAACACATGAACATTTTCTCCTCACCCATAGGGGTATCGTTGCACTGTCAGGTCAAGCATTCATTCGATCTGACTCCTAGAGCACCTCTACCCAACAAGTCGACATATCATAGCTCCATTATGAAAAATGACAAGCACAACAAGCGACATGGTCCTTACACTAGTACCAAGGCTATGTGGAATAATGCTTTGGAGCACATCATTGCCCCATTCCTTTTCCTACACCAAGTGTTTAATGTAGACCACCTTCTACTAGGCTTCCCACCATTACTGGACACATCAGAGATTACAAAACAACTCACTAGGGACCGAGTTCAGCAGATGGAGGAACTCAACGAAATGGGGAGCATTGCTTCCTAAGTAGGGGGGGCGGCGGGAATGATTAAGGTGGATGTTGGTGGCCACCCACCTATCCCACTTGGACCCCCACAACTGTCTCTTTTAGTTTTTCAGTTTCCCTATTTGTCGAACAATTTACTATTTTTAGTAGTTTTTTGGGTCCTGAACTTCTGGAGTCGTTTTGAGGCCCTAGACGACATTTTTTGGGAAACATGGGAGCAACATGGGTCCATGGACCGATGTTTATTATTGCCAAGTTGTATTCCTTGGATATCTCTTTCTAGCGAGCTATTGTGTGCATCAAATGGAGATCGTATGCCAAAGTTATGACCTTGGGAAGTTGATGTACCAATTTACCCAAATGGGGCCTATAGTTTGGTGTTTCATCTCCTAGGGTTAGGTTTTTGGATGTTTAGGGTTATACATTGTTTCTTAATAATAAATAAGCCTTTGAGCCTCATTGTAACATAGTTCAGAGGCATGTAGCTCCCACATCTCTTCTCAGAGATAAGCTACCATCACCCTAGCTAGTTTATTTCCATTTCTGTTTGTAAGGATATTTTAGTATTTTACAGTAATGAAATGAAGTATTACTTCTATTGCATCTTTGTATGTATGGTTATGTTTGTAATTTGTTGCGTTCCTTCTTAAATCTAGATCATGCAGCTTTATGATGCACAAAATTCAATTGATCCTTTGAAACCAAAGCATTTGATACTAGCATACCCAGGAAAAGTTTCATATAATGCGGGTGGTACAACAATCCACTCTACATTTCTTATGCCTTTTAACAAGTCTTCCCCCACACTGCTTAGCAATGAAACATTGGATGCACTTGGAAAACTTTACCAAGAATTGAGACTAGTTTTCATTGATGCGCTTTCCCTACTTGGAAGTCAGTTCTTGTTTTGCATTGATGATCGATTGAGGAACATAAAACATGTCCAAAAAAAATATTTCAGAAATGTTGATATCATTTTTTATGGTGATCTTTATCAAGCACAACTTCTACAAGACTCCTTGATATTTGAACTACGTATTCTCAACAAACAACCAGTCCCATATGACTTTTGGCAAGAAAAGATAGAGTGCTATGAATTGCATATTACAATGTGTCAAAAAGACAAGCATTTCATCTCAATATTGAATATAATGCGAAGAAACACTCAAGCATAAGATGATTTGCAATATTTGAACATAAATTGTGTTAGACCCGCACCTATTGACCCTGCTTTCCTCTGTTTTTTAATAAAAATAAAGATGTCACTTTGCACAATAATAAAATAGTTTTTGCTAGAGATGAGATTTTTATCAGTGCAATCGATCAAGAAGAAGAAAACCATGGCAATTTCCCTTCCCATTTACATACAACAACATTTCCTTCAAAGATAGTTGTAAAATTAAACATGTTAGTTGAGATATATGCTGGAAATTACAATTCACAAGATGGCCTTGTTAATGGAGCAGTCGAAATCATTAAATCCTATACAAAAACAAATGAAATTGATAACATATGGATCAACTTCTTCAATGCAAACATAGGGCATTTCCAAGCGAAAAAATTGGCTCACTTCTATAGTGAAGGCATTTCCAAAGATTGGATCCCCATATTGCGATTAGCAAAACCAATAATAGCACAAGCAAAAAAAAGCTATATCAAAATACAAAAACAATATCATGTACAATTTTCATGTGTTTGGACAATGCATAGATCATAAGGCCTTACTCTAGACAACCTTGCATTTGATCCTATTGGAATTCGAACTCATGGATTAGTCTATACAACATTGTCTCGTGTTAGAAAAATGCAATCATTGTTCCTATTAAATCCACTAAAGAAAGAAAATTTCAAAGTCAAGTAGAAAATAGCTGCTAGAATGGACCTTCTACGACAATTTGCAAAATGGTAACTATTACAGTTATCAATCTTTGCATAGACATTTATGCACATCAATTTTCTCTCTAAACACTTGCAACCTAGAAAATTATATCAATGATGTACTCAATGACTATGATCTAATGGACGCTGATATTATGTGTTTACAGGAAACACATTTGAAACAAGATATATTGCAACAAAAGTTCAAAACATTTAATTACATATCAAGCCATTATAAATATGGATTGCTCACATGTTTCAAACAAAATACAAGAATTGTTGAGCATATGCAATTTCAACAAGAAAATGTAGAATCATTGATGGAAAATATCATTCTAAATGGATTGCAAATTACAATTGTTAATGTTTACGCAACGCCCTATGGCACATTGCCCAATATAGTAGATATTCTTGAAGAAACATTTTGCAATATATCTATTAGTAACAAATAATCATCGTAGGAGATTTCAATGTTAACATGCTTGAACATAACACTAGAACAAAGAAAGTAAAAGACTATATGCACAGCCACAACCTCCATTTCCTACTAGATATAAATACCTATGTGCACATATCACTCATTGATCATGTATGGTATAATGATGCAGGTGCATGCCATTCAGATGGGAAAAAGCCTGCTCTTTCCAGTTAAAAATAGGGAAAAAAAATAAAACATGCTAAATGGTAAAAAGCTTAAATAAAAGTAGGATTAGCATAGAGAATAAAACTTGCTAAAGCTTAAATTATTAGGTAAAAAGCCGCTTTTGTACTAAATAAAGATATACATTATGAGTAAAAAAAGGGATTGGCCACAAGCGGAGGCCCCCAATATTGTTGTATAAACTGTTCTTCTCATGTAATGAACTGTAGTTTTGTATGGTTGATGGAGATAATTAAAATCGCTTAAGTTTTGATGGTTGAATAGTTTAAGATGGCTTTTGAATGGAATTCTTGTGATATATGTTTACCTGCGTGTTAATCTCATTGGCGCAACCAAAATTACAAGCGAATTATATATGAAAGTGGTAGGAGTATCTTGTTAACATGGTTGAATTGATTGGTATGTAATACATAAAACAGTGTATTGAATTAGGAATGAAGGAGGCACATTTCTGTGTAAGGGAAATTTGTTATATAATGACTATGTTATAGTTTTGTGCAGCCCATATACAAAGACTGTTTTTTTTGGTATTGTTAATAAAAAGGACCGGATGTTCTTCTTAACGGCTGTTGTGCGTGCGCTGCCTCTTGCATGTCTGTCTTTATATTGTGTGCCGTGGTAACTCTAAATCCTATGTGTATAATTATGAAGTTGTGGGTGGATTCATTAACCATAGTTGTGCATGTAATTATGAAGCTGTGCGCGCGCTATTTCCTATATTGAATGTTGTAGTAATTTATATGGTTAAATTGCAAAATTGCAGAACTGTGTGGATATTGTGTGGACAGCGCGTGGATATTGTATGGACAGCGCACCGTGAACATGCTACAGGTTGTGTAGTGTTATAATATCATATGTTGAAATTGTGGTGTGCGTTTAACCCTCGGTGCGCACAATCATCTATACATTGTTTCTATTATAAAGAGCTGTGGTGTGTATGTTCCAACTGATGTGTGCAGAATATTCATAATTTGGTGACAGCTTAATTATAAGGTTTTCCATCATTGTTGTGCGGACATTTTTCATGGATATCCTCATACAAAATTGCAGTTACAGCATGAGTTTAGTTTATAATTGTTGGGCGCCTGTATATGCATTCCCACTATAAATGCATGATCCAAGGGAGAGAGAGTCGGGTATTGAAGATATTGTAATCAAATTGGAGTGATTGTCATTAGAGCCAGGTACCGGTCCATCATTAGTGGTATCAGAGCTAGCAACTGGCGTTGAGTTAAATCTCAGGAGCAATAGAAGGATGGCTTTCAGGGTTGGAAGAGGACGAGGACGTGGACGTGGTGGAAGAAGATGGCCTGCGGAGAATGTCGAATTGAGGGAAGATATAAAAGAGTTGCGAGCTAGATTGGATGCGTTAATCTCAGGCAGAAACATAGATGATGGAGATGTCAGTGAGCCCGAAGTTGAAGCTACCGAGGAGGAAGCCGTAGAGGTTACTCCTGAGATGAGGCTCTTTCAGTCAGTATTGAAATCCACAGCCAAGCCATGGAACCAGTTAGTACCAGTATATCAAGGAGGACTAAATACAGAAGAACTGATCGACTCGATTAATAGCATGGAGAAATTCTTCGATTATGAAGAAATGGAAGATGAGAAGAAAGTAAAATTTGTTGTCACCAAATTAATAGGCCATGCAGCGCTCTGGTGGGATGGTGTGCAGGCAGAAAGGAGGAGACTGGGTAAGTAGCCAATCAAGAATTGGAGCAGAATGGCTGTGAAGTTAAAAGGTAAGTTTTTGCCCAGTAATTATCAGCAAACATTATTTAGACAAATGCAAAATCTTAGACAGATAGCTTTAACAGTGAAAAAATATACAGAAGAGTTTTACAAGGTGAGAATAAGAGCTGGAGAAGCCCAGAATACAAATGAGAGGGTGGCTAGATATATGAATGGCCTCAGGATGGACATTCAGGATGAGATAAGTCTGTTGTCTCCTGAAACAGTAGAGGAAGCTTATTAGATAGCACTGAAAGCGGAGGAAAAACTCATGAGGAAGCAGTATGCCAGAGGGAGAGGGACTTTCAGAGGAAAAGAAAGTCAAGGTGGTAGTGGAAGATCTACAACATCTGTAGAAGGAGCTAGTAGTAGCTCAACCCAGCATGCATCCACAGGAGGTGATACAGGAGGCAGAGGGAGTTTTTCTAGTGGTAGAGGAGGTAGAGGAGGAGGCAGAGAAATAAGATGCTACAGATGCAATAAGCTAGGACACAGAGCTTTTGAGTGCCCAGAGAGTGCAGACATAAAGCAGAGGAATGCAATTGTTGCTCCAATTGAGGAAGAGGCACCAGTGGTAGTAGTAACAGAAGAAGTGAATACACCAGAAAGAGGAGAGTCTCTGGTAGTTAATAAAGTTTTACTTAAGCCAGCAAAGGAGATGACTGAACCACCACAAAGGAAGGCTTTATTCAGGACAATGTGTAAAGTCCAAGGGAAATGTTGCCAGATGATCATTGATAGTGGCAGCACTGATAATTTGGTTTCTACAGAAGTAGTGGAGAAATTGAAGCTGAGGACAATGAAGCATCCAACACCTTATAAAGTGTCATGGTTGAAAAATGGACATCAGCTGCTGGTAAGTGAACAGTGTGAAGTAGAATTCCAAGTGGGCAAGTACAACGATAAAATTGTTTGTGATGTGATGCCTATGGATGTGTGTCACATATTTCTTGGAAGACCTTGGAAATATGATAGAGCATCCATGCATGATGGTAAGAGAAACACCTACAAGTTTGGAAAGGATGGTGTCAATCATACATTGCTGCCTCTGCAAGAAGAAGATGGACCGGGACAGAAGACTGATCCAGAAACCCTGTTATTTGGAGGAAAGGAATACTTGGAGCAGACAGTGGATGTACAGTTGAAACAGGAAGAACTCAGAGCAGCTGAGTTGGAAGAGGAAGTTCATGCGAATGAAGAAGAGGATCAGCTGGAAGAACTAGTATTTGAAACAACAAGTGAGACTATTAAATCTTGTAGTTTTCATACTGACAAGTTGTGCATGAATGCAGGGACTGTAAATGATGATGTGATGCTTCAACAATGCTACAAAGAAATTTCACTGTTGGAATATTGGTTGGAGAATCCAGGATATGACAGGGAAAATGCAGCAGATGGAAGAGTTCAATACAGTGAACAAGTACAGAAATTTTCCATGGAAGCAGATGACATGGGAGAAAGACTGGTTGACAGTCTCAAGGATTCTTCAAAGGATTGTTTGAGAAGTTTGGATTAGCATACTAATGTGCTGATAGTGGAGGATTCAAAACAGTATAATGAAATGCTGGCAAAGGAATACAAGGCATTGATGCCTTATGATTTTTATTCTAACCAGTCTTTTGTGAATGCAGGTATTGTTGCAGAATATTTGACTCAGTTGAGTAGTCAAATGCTCGGAGAAGAAGTTTTTTGTTCCAGAAGACAAGAGGATATGGATGATCGGGTGGCAGTCGGAACAGAAACAAGAATAAGAGCAAGAAGTCAACAGGTAACAGGACAGACTGAGCAAGCCATCTTAGCTCAGCAGGCAGCAAGAAATCAACAGTTTGAAGAATTATTGAACAAAGAAATTGAGCTCATTAGAAGAATCATGTTAAAATCATCTCAGTGGAAAACATCATCAAGGAAGAGAAGCAGCGGAAGTAGCAGCAAGACGAAAACAGAGACAGATTATGAAAGTGCAGCTAGTGGAGCAAGACAGCATAAAATATGGAGGCCTGGAGAAAAGCAGCAAGAAACAGCAATTGATAACTTGCAGAACAAAGTGTGGGACCCAGGAAGACAAGAACAAGGACTAAAACGCATGATCAGGAGATCATGATAATTTTCAACCTTGGGAGTCTGATGCAGGTGCATGCCGTTCAGACAGGAAAAAGCCTGCTCTTTCCAGTTAAAAATAAGGAAAAAAATAAAACATGCTAAATGGTAAAAAGCTTAAATAAACGTAGGATTAGCATAGAGAATAAAACTTGCTAAATGGTAAAAATATTAAATTATTACGTAAAAAGCCGCTTTTGTACTAAATAAAGATATACATTATGAGTAAAAAAAGGGATTGGCCGCAAGCGGAGGCCCCCAGTATTGTTGTATAAACTGTTCTTCTCATGTAATGAACTGTAGTTTTGTATGGTTGATGGAGATAATTAAAATCATAGAAGTTTTGATGGTTGAATAGTTTAAGATGGCTTTTGAATAGAATTCTTGTGATATATGTTTACCTGCGTGTTAATCTCATTGGCGCAACCAAAATTGCAGGCGAGTTATATATGAAAGTGGTAGGAGTATCTTGTTAACGTGGTTGAATTGATTGGTATGTAATACATAAAACAGTGTATTGAATTAGGAATGAAGGAGGCGCATTTCTGTTTAAGGGAAATCTGTTATATAACGACTGTGTTATAGTTCTGTGCGGCCCATATACAAAGACTGTTCTTTTTGGTATTGTTAATAAAAAGGACCGGATGTTCTTCTTAACAGCCGATGTGCGTGTGCTGCCTCTTGGATGTGTGTCTTTATATTGTGTGCGTGGTAACTCTAAATCCCGTGTGTATAATTATGAAGCCGTGGGTGGATTCATTAACCATAGCTGTGCGTGTAATTATGAAGTTGTACGCACGCTATTTCCTATATTGAATGCTGTAGTAATTTATATGGTTAAATTGCAAAATCGCAGAACTGTGTGGATATTGTGTGGACAGCGCGTGGATATTGTATGGACAACGCACCATGAACACGCTACAGGTTGTGTAGTGTTATAATATCATATGTTGAAATTGTGGTGTGCGTTTAACCCTCAGTGCGCACAATTATATATACATTGTTTCTATTATAAAGAGTTGTGGTGTGTATGTTCCAACTACTGTGTGCGGAATATTCATAATTTGGTGACAACTTAATTATAAGGTTTTCCATCATTGTTGTGTGTACATTTTTCATGGATATCCTCATACAAAATTTCAGTTACAACATGAGTTTAGTTTATAATTGTTGGGCGCCTGTATATGCATTCCCACTATAAATGTGTGATCCAAGGGAGAGAGAGCCGGGTATTGAAGATATTGTAATCAAATTGGAGCGATTGTCATTAGAGCCAGGTACCGGTCCATCATCTAACATAACAAAAAACTACAAGATTTACAAGCTAGATACGTATTGGTCTGATCATGACATAATTTGTCTCATAATGGACCATGTACATGTAGATGAAGTACAAAACAAATCGAAATCTTTCCATATCTGTAATCAATATCATTTTCTTTCCCCTTTAATTGTTATTGAAACTTAACCATTCATTACTCTTCTTTTGCAAGAATCTATTTTATCCATATCCAAATAAACTACTAATGAGATTTCCTTTTCTCTTATATAGCTAAAATGTATCAAATCTCCAAGAATCAAAAACGCAAAAGGGAATTATTTACATATACTATTCAAAATATCCATTCACCAAATATATATATGAAATTTCTTTTCATGTCTCCAATATCACTAGTTCCATTTTCCACTCATTATCATTTGCAATGAAACAAATACCTTGCAACCTTGAACAACAAATCAGAACAACATTGAAGCAAGAAAAACAACTAACAAAAGAAGTAACAAGGAAAGTCAAGCCATGCCCATCACTTATTTGCACTTGTCACATTGCTATATATAGATCAACATTTTTTCTTTGTAATTGACTCTAATTTGCTTCATATGTGCACAGTTCAAATGCACCATCGACAATTCCAATATCAATTGAAGAATTGAAGATCTAGAAAACTCACAAAATTATCCCATGGTGATGTAATGGTTGTCTACAACACATTTCTTGGAAAATCACAAAAAACTCATCAAATATTGCGTGGAGATCTAACTTATCAATAGAGATTGATGACAGTCACATTTGATTTTCCAAATGAATTCATCGAAAAACATAATCAAAAGATCTTGCTAGGAAAATGAATTGTAGTGACAAATTTCCAAATTCTAAAAAAAAAATTATGGCCGTGGCGATTGTGATTGCATTTTGTTGTTAGATAACATAAGCATTATAGAAAAAATCAACCAAATCTGTACAAAATACAAATTTGTTCATATGCAACAATACAACAATTGGGAGAAAGCATAGAAACATTCCCAATAGCAAAAGTTGCAACACTTGTAACAAAAGTTGGCATGCAATATACATTGCAAATTAAAGATGGAAGCTCTCAAGATGATATGGCCTTGGTAAGATGCTTTGCCTTACACCATTCACCCATAAGCTTTACGAATCTTTATTTATTGTCTTTATGCAATAACAAGATTTGTTTTTTGTGTCCTTTATGTCATAGTTGTAACTATTTGAAAACGTGTTGCCTATCTATAATGAAATTGAATAGAGACTACAAAATGCAGAAATGCCAATTATTCTATTAAGAAAAATAACAAAAATAAAAGTGCTCAAGGGAAAAACATTTCGAACAACACAACCCACATTCATCACAAATTTGAATACTGAAATGGAACAGGATGTTAGAAAACTAATTGATAGACAAAACCATGTATGTACATATACAATAATCTATTTATTTTTAATTACACAATTACTTATTTTCCATTATACATTTACTCACTAGTTTTCTTTTCTAGCGGGTGCAAGGAACACTGCTAGTTGCAAATGGATATTACACACCATTTGAAGTTATGGGTGCACTTTGTAGTTTCCCAATCTCATCAACTGTAATTATAGAAGACATGTAAACATTTTTCACTAAATGCAAACAAAATAATCTACTTCTCTTTCTTCATTATATCAACTACATTATAAGAACTCCTGATAACAACACATTACGATGTTGCCTTAGAAACAACCTAGTTTTAAAGCAGTTTTTGCCAACATTAGCTCAAATGTCTTACCAAGAATATGCAATCTCCAAGTTCAAGGTATCTTCACTCTAAATGGCGACAATGAGATTTTAGATACCGACCAAAACAAGAAGCGAAAGAAAATCTCAACTACCAAGTTTGTCTTGTCTCCCTAGGTAACAACTTCATTCTTTGATTTTCAGTGTTTAGTCATATAACAAAATTCTTCAGTTTTTTATTTATACAAGCATAATAAGAATTTTGTATTATCTCTCTTATTATAGGGTTGGCCATTGTTCAAAAAGAAGACTCCCTGATATCACAGAACTTAAGAGTCCAATGTTGAAAGGAAAATGAACATGATAGTGAACAATTTCAACTTTTTTTGTTCCAAGCTTGATAAAGCAATAGAAATTCTTTTACTGATACTATGTCAATAAAAAAGATTTACTTTTTTTTGACATTGATGTTACTACAAAAACATTTATAACTTCTTCATTACATATATGTTTTGAAAATTTCTAGTTTCAATTTGTTGTCTATAAATAATAGTTATTTGTATTTTCCCATTTTCTGTTATGTTCTGTAAACTAAAAACAAAAAACATGCTACCTATACTATTATTTTGATTTTTAATGTTGATATTGAGCTACGACCTACTGCTTCTACACTTCTAGCCCTTGGTCTATTCCATTTCTTTCCACAAATGCTTGTTATATTTTTCATGTATTTTGTTAGATCATCTTACTTTATGCTTTTGGAGTAGCTTTGTGCACTCCCACAAGCTATTTTTGTTGATATGAATTCATATGTGTATTTGCAGTGTTTGTTTGATTCTTAAATCTTTATGCGTTGACTGTTTATTTACAAAAAACCATCGAATTTTTTTCTTTTGTTCTTTGTTCAAAGTATCATATCATATTCTTGAAAGAGGACAATACATTTTTTCACTCCTTAAAATCCTTTAAATATCGTATGCCAATTCTTTTTATGCGAATTTGAATGGATAAACCCAAACATTTCAGAAGTTGACCAAGTCTGGAGACATGTTCATTAACTTTGGTCCTAAGGCCAACCAGTAAATAGAAGGATTTTTGGTGCAAGACTTTGTGGTTGATTTTGGGTCACAAGTCAACATACATCTGAGAACGACTTGTATACAATTTGATTGACATCATTATCATGGTCAAATAATTGTTTAAATGTTCCTGAGAAACACTTTTTTTAACCATAGGTTTTGTAATAGAAATTCAAAATAGGCTAATGGGTATTTTCATCCATGTAGATTTTGAAATTATTAATATGGTAAACTTAGAATATGCTTATACTAGTGTGGTTCGTACCATGGGGTATAAGAACAAGAGGTTTGATCTAACTAAACAAAAATCACGTGCATTAAGAGGAAACGATGTGATGGTTTGCCCTGAGCCAAGAAAGAGAAACATCAACATGTAGTCTCTATTACACATTATGTGGATCTGCACCCTGTCACGCTTCCTCGTTGTGTTTGGAGCTGATTTGGAACAACCTAGCGAGTTTAGTCTCAATTATAGAAGAAAATGACATTTCTTACATGTTCTTCACTCTGGTCAAGTATTATACTTGTGCTTCACAATTCTAGATGTCTTTTAATCGTTGTTTCTTTCCTACTCAAAACATTAAAACAAAATTGATTATACTTTCCATTTGCATATCATGTCTCTCATTCCTTGCTTCTTGCATATATTCTTGAATGAAAAATCCATTTTGTGGTATGAAATTTTGGATGGTGTACCTTGGCTCACTGTATTTTGGTTTGCAAGGGATCTCTCTCTCATAATTATTTTATGTTAATCAGTTTTTATTTTAGTCTAATGAAGTTTCCCTGCACCTATGGAAAAGTTTGTAGAGTTTCAATTACCAATTTTTTCTTCTTCCAATTTTAAATTCTTCCTAAACATACACATATTTGTGTATTCAATGGGTAGAGAATATTCATCTACACATTTCAACAAACATAATTGAAATTGGTTTATTTTCTATTAACTGGCCTTAGAAGTCCAACCAAGCAAGCTAAGCATTGACTTAGATTTGAAAACATAGCTTCCATTCACATTCATTGGAAAATAAAAATAGAGCAATTTGATTTTTGAATTTGTTGTTAATTGTTTATATTATAAGGGAATCATTTATTTTTGTTTCAAACTTTAATTCACTTTGCACTATTGCTCATGGCTATGCCTAGTTTGGAATCATAAAGCCTTCTATTGCAATTCAACTGTTGGCTCATCATAATTATATGTCCCCTTGGTAGAAATCTTTTATGAGGCTATCTATCCCACTATATCTCATCTGTTAATTCCCTCCCTTGATAAAAAACGTGCCCCATATCATTGATGACTTTTGGTATTACCCTAGCTGTATTTTGTTCATTGCATTTCTTTTCTCCCAATTTAATATTTTTATGTACAGATAAATAAGTTTATATATCTAGACAGAAGTTGTTGGTACACGGGGACTCGTTCGGGAGGAGTGGTGCAACTTTGTACTAAACCTTATGCTTCTTGAATTTTCTCGAGTTATTGATAAGAATTTTTTGTAGGCTTATGAGATCAACAAAAATATTCGAAACACTTCTCTTCCATTGAACATTTTCCCAACAATATGTGTGCCATTTTCTTCCTCAACTTCAACAAACCTAAGAATTGTCTGATAGTGACAAATTTTCAACACTTTTTTCCTGGGAAAATTTTGAAGTGGAACTTCTATGATGAAGTGGCTTACACTTCTTATTTTTTGTGTTTCCCATGGTCTACAACTATAACAAATGTTCAAGGAAATTCATTGATTGTACTCAAAATGATATGACGATTCAAATTCATATATGTTGTGTCTCCATGCATAATTTATGCAGAGCTCGTACTCTGTCTATGTTGTGTGTTAAGATCTTTTTTGAAGGCAGTGTGGTGTAGGGTATACGTTGATGTTTACAGTATTCAAAATTGATTTATGGTGAATGGATTGTAGTCTTGTTGATTTTTTTATATGCATTGATATAGTGGTCATTCATGTTGATTGATATGCCAATTGTATTGTGTTGGGTGTGGAGCTTGATTATCTTCTTTATTCAGAGTTATTGCCGCATTGGACCCCAGTTCGTAATGTGGCAACAATTTCACCCATAAAATGTGCATTGCCAAGGGGGTCTAAGAGGGGGACATGACGATTATTTGGAGCCCCCCCTGGTGGTGGATCGGTGGCAGTGCCCCCAAAGTTAAAAATATATGTAAAATTGCCTTGTAAAATGTTGTAATTTCCTAGTCAAACTAGGTCGTTCATTAGGTGGAGATCTTACGGTAGAAGTTATGTTTAATTTAGGATTTTTTTCCCTAGAAGGAAACCCCTCACTATATATGAGGGAATTGTATTGCATCTATGCAGATCTATATTCTGAGTGAGAAAGAGAGAAGAGATTGTGCGAGAGCGAAGAGGGAATTACATCAGATCTGCTGTAGGTTGTATCTCTTCATTTTGTTGGATAATATAAAAGGAAGGACTAGCTGTTTCTCCGTGGATGTAGCCCAAATTGGGTGAACCACGTATATCTGTGTCTCTCTTATTTTATACGTTTTATGTATTTATATTTCTACAATATTTTATACGTTCCATTGCTCCGTAATATATAATTTTCTAACATATTGATGGGTTTGTCATTCTAGGGAATCTGTGGGCTTATATATTTATGTTGGTAATTAAATATACCATGGACTATTGTATGTGGACTGTGGTGAAGGATTTGAATTCAATTTAGTAGTTTAATCATGCTTTGAAGTTATAAATGCGTTGAATTTAATATGAAGCATTGAGTTGAATACATTGTATGTTGTTATCATTGCTCATATAACAGTGATTGGTTCACTTCTTTCGTGTGCATTCATTCATTTATGTGTTGTGCTGGAGTTGAATTGGTTTACATATGTGGGTTGGTGGCATAGTAAATGTGTTGGAATCCATGAACTTATTATATTTAGTGAGAGTATTTATCCTTACTCGAGTTGGCCAAGACAAGTGTAGCCCAATTAGGGGTTAAATTTGACGAGTCCCCTAACCCGTCAAGCAATTTTTTTTGAGGATTTTATTTTTAAACCGACCTTCACATTAATTTTAATATTTAATTTTGCCTTGCAAAAAAATAAAAATAAAAAATAGTCATTCTAAGAGTCTCTTGGCATAATTTTGTGTTTGCTCATTCTAAGAGTCCCTTGGCATATTTTTGGCATATTTTTGTGTCTACTCATTCTGAAAACATAAGTGCATCTAAAAATGGCCTGATAAATTACAAAGTAACATATTTAACATATCAAATGGTTTCCATAAGACAACACCTTGCTTATATCGAACTTTTGTACTTCTTTGTTAATTCAATATTATTTTACAAGCTGGTATTTGATTAATTCAAAAAATTATTTATTTATTTAATTATATTTCATGTCTAATTATATTTACAACTGGTTTTGGATTAATATCACAAAAAGAATTATTTAATTTATTTATCTATATTTTATTTTTATATATCATTTTCTAAATAAAATATTTTTTACTTTTTTACTAAAGTAAATAAATTGAAAATATAATTATGATTTACTTTAAGTTTATTATTTATTTAGTAATATTTTAGTTTTGATTATAAAATAATGTACTTCTACCATTTCAACTTTAAAATAATGCATTTCTCATGAAGAGATTTATTACGAACATGTTTTTCAATATATGAAAAGTATTTAAATTTAACAAAAATGGGTTGGTGACTTCTTGGGTTATATTTACGATTCAAAGAGATGTGTTATTATTAATTAGCGTTGATAAAATTGAAATTTAGTGCGTGGAGATCACAGATCTCTAATATTCGGTGCAGGTCCCTTACATGCGGGTGAAGGGCCAGGGCTCGGGACTGAATGAAATAGGGTCGCTAATTCTAATGCCCTGCGTCGAAAGTGCCAATTGTGAATGCAAAGGATCATTTCAAGGTATTAGTCCAAAGGGCCAATTGCAGTGTTTGTGGTGATATCTTCAACTCTACGAGCTGTAACTTTTCTAGACAAAGCCGCGTGTTAGCCTCGATGATGGGATCTGCTACTAGAGAAGCCCTTGATCCACCTGTGTAAGAAGACATTTATTGTACATTGTTTCTCTGCAGTTCCGCTGACATGATCTTTCAAGAACTGCCGTAGGGAAAGGGAACTAGTAACTGGGCATCATTGTACCTTGATGACGAGCTCACATCTGTGGTGTAGAAGTCTTATGAATTGGATCTATAGCGGTGCCGGTCTGCGGCTCCATATTTGTGAAACATAACAAGGATTCGGGTATATGGTGCCACGATTCGAGTCTACAGTTTAATCATCTTTGCAGTTCAAAAACTGGTTTTATAAAATATCTTGTGTCCAGCGTGTGAATCAGGTATGTGGTGTGATTTTTCCAAATACTTTTCCAATCTTTGTGGTCTCAGCCATTCATCTTTCCAAATCCAATCCAGTCTGTGGGTTGCGGTTCGATTCAATCCGGGGCACATGCGGTTTGCGGTCTAGTTCGCTAATATCAGGTGCACACGTTCCTTATATTTTTCTAATACATATTTGCTCATATATTTTCATGTATGAATAATTCACCACAGCTACCAAAGATTACCAAAGTTAGACTTAGCACAGTTACTCTACAGAGCCTTTATGAGGATATAGAGTCTTTAGAGAAACATAGAGAATAAAGAGAAGTCAAGCTACAAATGGAGTTATAAGCTATGCTGGAAAATAAATTCACATCTCTTGAAGACAAGATCCAAAAACAAACAGAAAATAAAATAGAACTATTGGAGAATAAAATGGAGGCAATGGAGACTAGGTTGCAAGTTATAGAAAAACAAAACCAAAATATGAACCAAACATCCCAGCAAAGAGATGCTGATACTTTAGAGAGTCTTAAAATGAAGGACATGATTAAAGAACTAGAAGAAAAAGTAAATAGACGCCTCACTCTAAATAGTGTGGCAGGTAAAGTAGATATCAAACCAATTAAAGATGAAATGAAAAAATTGATAGAATTAGACTATGAGCGTAAAGAAGGGCCTTGAACCTTATAATCTTTAGTTTGAAAGATGAGATAGATGAGGATACTTTAGCCATAGCCCACACAGAATTACATACCAGATTACAAATTGAAACAACGTGTCTCACAGAGGCAACAAGGTTGGGGAAACTAACCGAGAATAAAGGAACACTGATCCGAATAAAGGTGAACTATACTGATCATAAGTATGACATACTTAGTAAAACTCAAGTCAAAAAGGAACGAAAATATTTATAAATGAAGATCTCATTCAATAAGACCAAGCATAATTAAGAACGGAGGTTCAAACGTTAAAAAAAGCTAGGAAGGAAGGAAAATGGGCAATAATCCGAAATAGAAAAGCTGTTATTCGAGATAGAAACCAAAAAGATAGTAATAAATAGCAATTCAACATGCTTCAAATTATTTCTTGGAACTGTCGGGGCTTTCCATGGAACAAAGGCCCCAAGCTAAGTTTGATTTCGAATGATGTTGATATTATTTTGCTTGTTGAAACTTGGGAGCACAAAGAATCTATGGTCCCTAACATAAATGGCTTTGCACTATGGTCTACCTGGAACAAGCGATCCTCCCATAGAGGCATTGGGGGTATAGCTTGTTACATTAAGGAGAACATCTCCCCCGATGCTAGGATTTATAAAAACTGCCCTTACAACCAATATAGTTGGATGGAGATTACTAACATTAATGATGAAAATACCTACATAGCAATCTGTTATTCCCCCCCCCATCAATTCTAACTTCTATAAGAAAAAGAAAATATATATAAATAGTCCTTACAATGGTTTAGAGAATGATATTTCTAGCCTAAGGAATGAATGTAATATCCTCCTAGTGGGTGACTTTAAAGCTTGAACTTCAAGCAATCAAGCTATTCTTCTAAGAAATCATTCCAACCCTAATACTCTTTGGTTAGATGAAGACCTTACTCTGGCTAGCTGGTACAAAAGGAGCTCTAAAGACTGAGGGGAGAATTTGTTGGGGTCAGAGCTAGTCAAGCTATGTAGTGCTCAAGATCTCATCATTTTCAAAAATCGAAAGAAGTGGCCCAATTCTAGGTAGATGACCTACATCCATGGGCTTGGTAGTAGCGTGGTAGACCATGTTATTTCCGATCTCTCTTTATACAATGAAATAAAAAATTTTGACATCTTAAATGACCATAAGCTTGACTCTGGCCATAGGCCTTTACTTATAACTCTCAATTTTGTAATGCATTGAGATCCCATAGAAGATACTTCTTATAGCCATAACAACTTAATTTTTGATAGAAATAAAAACCGATCTCTTTCTCAATGAATTAAAAACTAATTTGCTTCCTTTATCTATTATAGACAACATAGAAGACCTTTATCATAATTTTATTACAACCCTCTCATATTCTATTGACAAGTTCTCAATTGAAGTTTCAAGTAATAAAATAAATAGCAAAACCAACCCAAGCTATGACAAATATTGTAAAAATTCAAGGAGAGCAATTAATGAAGTTGTTGATGAATCTCTTAAAATTGGCAAGATAAAAATATACAAAACCCTAACTAAAAGGGAAAAAAGGCAGTATACTTGTAAAACACAAGAGAATCTCTTACACCGCTCTAAGGTAGCTACTAAGAAATTCTGGAGGCAGATTCTAACTAGGAAAACAAAAGATAATAATAAATTTGCTTTACACGACTGGAATTCCTATCTTAAAAAGATTTACGAATCTGCAAATGTCATGGATAACTTGGAAACCCTTCTCAAAATGAAATACGTTTTCTCATTAGAAGAAATTTATTTTGGGGTTAAATGCCTGGAAAATGGGAAAGCTGAGGACATTGAAGGTTACTAGGTGGAAATCTTAAAAATTGGAGGTCTTGTCCTCATCCCCCACATCCACAAGATTTTCAATTAAGCAGTCAAGCAAGGGTTCCCTAAACCATGGACTCAAAGCCTCATTACCCCTATTTTTAAAATTGGGGACACAAATAACCCCTCTAATTATCGGACAATTATGATAATCCCTCTCCTAGCCAAGTTATATGTTATTATTTTGGAAAAGAAGTTGAGCATATGGCTTGAAAGTGAAGGAAAGCGGGCTAAAGGCCAAGAGGGTTTTAGAAGGAAACACTCAACTACAGACCACCTCGTTACGCTTAGGATCATTGTGGAGGAATGTCACAATGATAAATCCAATCTCTTTTGTTTCTTTGTGGACTTTAAAAAGGCCTTCGATACGGTTCCTAGAAACAACCTATGGAATAGATTAGAAGAGATAAAGGTTCCTTTCGAATTAAAAGTTGCCACTATAAGGTTATACGAGAATGTAATTGCCAAGTTAAACAGCATTGAGGGGTGGTCGAAAGATTTTAATTGTAATCTTGGAGTTAAACAAAGTTTCCCCCTCTCCCTACCCTATTTGGCATTTACATTGACAAGCTAGAAGGTTGTTTAGAGGAAGCAGGTTGTGCTGACACAATCTTAGCTGGGATAGTCATCATCCTTCTTCTCTATGCTGACAATATTGTTCTTCTTGCAAGGTGCCCATCTAATCTTGATAAGAAACTTAGACTTCTTAAGGATTTCCGCTCTACCATGGGTATGACTGTTAACACTCACAAAACAAAAGTTATGATTATCAAATCCAAGAAGGACACTTATGCCAATTTTATGTATGATAATAGTAACTTGGAGGAAGTGTCTTCTTACAAGTACTTAGGAATTGATATTCATCACAAGCTCAACTAGAACTATATCATTAAGAAAAGGATCAATGGGAGGTGGAAAGCTTATTTTGGTCTTGAAAATAATTGTAAAATGGCAAACCTTGTAATGTGGGATAGAAATAAGTTCCTCTTTGAAACTTTAGTCACTCCTGTTATCTTATATGGATGTGAGGTTTGGGGTTGCAACATTTCTAAAGAATCCTAGAGAAACATTGAGCAAATCGAGAAGCGTTTATACCGTATAACCTCAAAATTAAAAGCAATACACCCTATCCTATTTTCCTTGTAGAAGTGGATCTTTCCCCTATTGAGAACCTAGCTATAACTATGCTTTTGTTATACAAGAACAAACTTAATAACATAGGAGACCATAGACATCCTAAGCTAGAAATAATTCTAGCCAAAACCACATAAGGCTCAAACGAGGTTGGTATAAAGACATCAGGGCTTGCTTAAACCATTGGGAGATCGACGAGAATGTTGCGTCCCAAAAAATTAATAACATTAAAAATATTGTTACTTCTAAGTTCAAAGAAAAAATGTGGTGTGAGAAAGATTTAATAGCTAAAAGGAAATTAAGATATTATAAGGAAGTCATCAACCCCACCCTAGAAGATCAAAAGTATCTCACTGTTTTAACTAGCTTAAAGAAGAAAATTAATATAGCTGAGATTAGAACGAACTCTCATGAGCTCCATAGTGAAACGAGTCGTTGGGTAGTTCCTAAAACACCATGGATGGAAAGGATCTGCCATCTTTGTAAGAATATGAACATCGAGGATGAAAATCACTTCCTCTTAGAGTGCCGCACATACAACGACATCAGATCATAGTTTCATAATCTTTGTTGCAATGCTGATCTTCCTAGCCTTTTACGATGACAAAATTATAGTGAGCTCAGGAGACTTCTCTCCAAACTTTTTGAGCATAGGAATAAAATCTTAAATCAAACTAAATAATTTGTTTCTTTAGGTTTGATAGACCAAATTTTGGTCTTATTGGATGTTAACCACCACCACCATCATCATCATCATTTATTTTTATTGGTAATTTTAATTTTAGTTTAGGTAAATGTAATTTAAATAAAAAATATTAACTAAAATTTCATATTATTTAATTTTATAATTTAAATTATAGTTAAAATTAAATAAAATAATTGGTACCCAATTGTAAATGTACAAATTGGTTCTATTTGTTATTTGTGTTTTGATATATAAAATAAATTTTGTCATAATCACTAAATCAATTTACATGGTGGAATTTTTTTGCGAAGATTTTTTTTCAAAAAAAATAGAGTAGTTTAAATCAATTTATTAAACAAAAATTACAAATCATCATTCAATAAAGAAATATTAATTTTATATAAATAATTTCTTACTTTTCAATGATTAAAAGGTTCAACTATAACTTCTAAAAATACAAGCCCAAATTATTTTTAATTTTTTTTCCAAAACTATTGAAAAATATTCATAGAGTAAAAGGATGCTCAACCATTATTGATACAAATTCTCACTTCAATAAATTTTTTCATAAAATATATTGTTTTATCACTCAAGGAATGGTATTTTTCTCTCTCTTCATGTATGCTTTTAATGTTTTGACTCCAGTTTAACCCTATTTAAAAATATCAAGGATTTAGCCTTGTTAAATTCTGCTAATTAGTTCAATAAGTAAACTAGCGGCAAGGAGCACTGGCTATGCGGCTTTGTTTTTTTGGTGGAGAAGGTTTTGATGAAAATGGGAAGAGGTTCCGTAACCGGTAAAGTGAAATTAGAGGAATTATTATTTCTTATGCATAAGAGGATTCGTGTGTTTTTTTAATGGTATAAATAGATTATGACCCTCAAAAATCTCATCGACCAAAATCCTTAAATTACTTGTTTTTGTTTGATTGATATGATAGTTTTTAAAATCTAATTGTTTTATTGATTTAATAGTTTAAACTATTGATAACTTTTAAGTTTTATCTAATAAAATTTTAAATATTCTTTGATATGGTAGTTTTTAAGTACAATTGTTTTATTGATTGAGTAGTTTAAACTATTTATAACTTTAGCTTTTATCTAATAACATTTTAAATATTTTGTAAACGTTATATTTAAATATCAAAACATAATTTAATTCCCTGTTTTTGTTTCATTATATAGTATTTTTTTAAATCTCATTGTTTTATTAATTTAGTAGCTTAAACTATTGATAAGTTTAACTTTTATTCTAATATCTTTTTAAATATTTTGTAAAAATTATGTTTAAATATCAAAATATAATTTATTAACAATTATATTTAAAGGATTAAAAATTAAAAAATATGTTATAAAATCAAAATGAGATGTTTTGTTTTTAAAGTTGTTTGAGTAAAGTTAGAGAAGGTTGTTTAGAGGAAGAAGGTAGTGCTAGCACGATCTTAGTTGGAATAGTCATCATCCTTTTTCTCTATGATGATGATATTGTTCTTCTCGCAAGGTGCCCATCTGATCTTGATAAGAAACTTAGACTTCTTAAGGATTTCTGCTCTACCATGGGTATGATTCTTAACACTCACAAAACAAAATGTATGATTATCAAATCCAAGAAGGACACTTATGCTAATTTTATGTATGACAATAGTAACTTAGAGGAAGTGTGTTCTTACAAGTACCTAGGAATTGATATTCATCACAAGCTCAACTGGAACTATAGCATTGCGAAAAAGATTAATGGGGTGTGGAAAGCTTATTTTGGTTTGAAAATAATTGTAAAACAAAAAACCTTGTAATGTGGGATAGAAAGAATTTCCTCTTTGAAACTTTAGTCACTCGTGTTATCTTATATGGATGTGAGGTTTGGGTTTGCAGCATTTCTAGAGAATCCTAGAGAAAGATTGAACAAATCCATAAATGTTTTATAACGTATAACCTTAAAATTAAAAGCAATAAACCCTATCTTATTCTCCTTATAGAAGTGGGTCTTTCCCTTATCAAGAGCCTAGCTATGACTAGGCTTCTATTGTACAAGCACAAACTCAATAACATAGGAGACCATAGACTTCCTAAGCTAGAGATAATTCCAGCCAAAACCACCTAAGGCTCAAATGAGGTTAGTATAAAGACACCAGGGCCTGGTTAAATCATTCGGAGATCGACGAGAATGTTGCATCGCAAAAAATTAATAACATTAAAAATAGTGTTACTTCTAAGTTCAAAGAAAAAATGTGGTGTGAGAAAGATTTAGCAACTAAAAGAAAATTAAGATACTATAAGGAAGTCATCAACCCCACCCTAGAAGATCAAAGGTATCTCTCTGTTTTAACTAGCTCAAGGAAGAAAATTAATATAGCCGAGATTAGAATGAACTCTAATGAGCTCCATAGTGAAACGGGTCATTGGGTAGTTCCTAAAACACCATGGATGGAAAGGATCTGCAATTTCTGTGAGATTATGAACATCGAGGATGAAAATCACTTCCTCTTAGAGTGCCCCGCGTATAACCACATATGATCTCAGTTTCATAATCTTTGTTTAAATATTGATCTTCCTAGCCTTTTATAATATCAAAATTATAGTGCGTTGGGGAGGCTTCTCTCCAAGCTTTTTGAGCATATGAATAAAATCTTAAATCAAACTAAATAATTTGTTTCTTTAGGTCTGATAGACCAAAGTTTGGTCTCAGTGGATGTTAACCATCATCATCATCATCATTTATTTTTATTGGTAATTTTAATTTTAGTTTAGGTAAATGTAAATTGAATTAAAAAATAGTAAATAAAATTTCAAATATTATTAAATTGATAATTTAATTATATTTAAAATAAGTAAAATTAACTGTACCCATGTAAGTTTGTAAGTTTACAAAACTGGTTCTAGTTTTGTATTGTTGTTTTGAATACACTATAATAAAATTGTGTGATAATCAACTAAAATCAATTTACATAGTGGAATTCTTTTGGCAAGAGTTTTTTTTTTTTTTTTAAATAGAGTATGTTACATCAATTTATTAAAAAAAATTACAATTCATCACCAATAAAAGGGATATTAATTTTTATATAAATAATTTCTTCACTTTTCAATGATTAAAAGGTTCAACTATAACTTCTAAAAATATAAGCCCAAATTATTCTTAATATTTTTCCAAAAATATTGAAAAATATTCAGAGAGTAAAAGGATGCTCAACTGTTATTGTTACAAATTCTCACTTCAATACAATTTTTCATAAAGTATATTGTTTTATCACTTGGGAATGATATTTTTCTCTCTCTTCATGTATGCTTTCAATGTTTTGACTCCAATTTAACCTTATTTAAACAAATCAAGGATTTAGCCCTTGTTAAAATCTGCTAATTAGTTTAATAATTAAACTAGGCCGTATGGAGCACTAGCTATACAACTTTGTTTCTTGGTGGAGAAAGTTACAATAAAAACTAAAAAAAGTTTGTCCACAGAATAAGTCAAATGAGAAAAATTATTATTTGTTATGTACAAATAAATTCATGTATTTTTTTGAATGATATAAATAGACTGTCACCCTCAAAAATCTCATTTACCAACTTGAGTAACATAATCTAAAATTTCAAAATTCCTATCTAAAGTTTATTAATTTTTTTTTAAAATCATATGAAAACTAAACAAAAATGCAAAATCCTTAAATCAACACCATCAACACGAATATTAAAAACAAATGACGTCCTTGAAAGAAAAGACCCCTCATCCAAAACTTTTCATGATGATTGTTTACTTAAACCAGATCCCCTTTATCGAAAAATAATATCATCATATAAGTATCTTTATAGTATTGTTCTGATCGTTGGAAATTCAGTAAAAAAAGCATATTTTTAGAAATCATATCCACTGCCTAGTGTGTTGTCATCTTCGTATTAACTTTGTGGGAAATCGTAAACCGAACCACATGCAAAGAAAATCATGTGTGGATCTCATTTGAACTTTGATTCTTAATGTTAGTGGGTTAGTATGTTATTTTATTATACATGTTGTATGTATGGATTATTTATTTATTTTTGTTTTAATTGGTGTATTAGGTTGTTTTTATAAAAAAAATATCGTTGTTTATTTATAGTTTAATATTGTTATTTTATTATTATTATTAAAATTAATTTATTTGTAAAGTAATTGGTTGAGGTTATTATGGATTTTTTTAATAATTTTCATTTTTATTAGTTTACTAATTTTTGAGTTTAATTTATTCTTTTTATTTAATTTTTATTTTTTATCATTTTCACCATTTTCAGGTATTATTGATTTTCTTCTATATTTTAAATTTAAAGATAATTTATTTATATTTAGTAAATGATATATGTGTGTGTGTGTGTGAGAATATAAACAATATTATTTAATCATATTTCTTAATTTTTGGTGATGGCATTCAACAATACAATATTTTCTTAGTTGTTTTATATTTGTGATGAATTCTTTGTCTTTATTAATTTTTAGTTTAATTAAGCTATATTTAAGCTAAGCTACAGGGAGTAGCTACCATGTAGCCCTTGTTATATTTGTTTTTAATTGGTTATATTGTTTTTCTTTTAATTGGTTTTGAAATTTTTAAATATATTTTATGAAGTTCATTAAAATTTTGAAAAAATTAGTTATTACATTAAATATTTTGAAAATCAAAAGCAAATTTTTAAATTTAAATGGGTTCATTTACATGAAATGACGAATTTCATACTATTTAAAATTGAATTATATATATCTTATACGGAACCAAGTGTCATAACATTTAATACAAAATACACCTATCAAATCTAAATATTTATGAAAATAATTTGTCATTATATGAAGTACCAAATGAAATATGATAACATTTAATAAAGAGTACACCTCTAAATATGATAACATTTATGCTTTGTAATTTATTTTTACACTTCACTTTTTTAATATTTATTTTTATCATATAGTTTTACTAACAAAAATATACTAAGGACAATAAATATTATAGTCATTAATATACTATATTATATTATTTTTAAATTTTGATAGTTTTTAAGTTTTTAATTAATAATGGGATATAAATTCCAATATAAAAAATAAATAACAAAAAAAGTTCAAACTTCATTTTAATTTGATTTATTTTCATAAATTTCATTTAGATTTCTTTTTAAATATAAATTTATTTTTTTAGGACAATGTTTAACTTATTATTTTTTTATTTTTTTTTACATTGAAAAAACATTAATATTCATCTCCCAAAAATTGATATATTTTTAATTTTAATATAATTTTTTACCTAATAATGATAATAAATTTAATTTTAAGATATCTAAATATGAAATTATATTTAAGGCTATCTTAAATTAGGGTTTATGATTACTATGTAGCATACTATATATATATATGGTTTTGGGGGTTTTTAATTCTAGACGTTTAAATTAATCTAAATTAACTATCAATTACTTCTTACATAAAAAAACATGTACGAAGTAGCAATGTTGCATATTACACTTGTTTTATTTGTAACTTTACATTATTGAACCTGTGAAACACAATAAAATTATTTAATTATTTTGAACTTAAATTTGATTCTAAAAATAAAAATTTCAATACAACATAAATATTTAAATATTAAAGTTGGGTTTAAAATTTAAAAAAAAAATTAAAAAAATAATGATAAATATTTATTATTTTTATTATTTCTTAAATAAAATTTAAAAATATAACATTATT